>JASAMY010000505.1:0-69283 GCA_030248085.1 Paralinhomoeus sp. GSCO2_6 | reverse complement strand
GCTGCGTGCCGACTGGAAGGCGCTCGACTATCGGGACGTGGAGCTGGCCTTGACGCTCCTCTACAGCGTGGGCGAGGCCCTGCCCTCCTCCTCGCACGCCGCCCTCATGGCCGGCACAGACGCCCGCGGCCTCAAGGTCAAGGACATGCTCAAACTGGTCTGTGTGTGTCTCTGGTATGCAAAAAGCGGTTTCCTACAAGTGTGACGAGGACGCCAGGTGTTCGCGAGCGGCGTGGCCGAGCACGCGCACCTGGCGGTGACGACGCAGTTTTTCGAGCTGCTCTACCGCTACGACAAACTGTTCGCCGCTGAACCGGCGCTCGTACCCGCCGCGCTGGTGAGCGACACCAAACTGGTTTCTTTGAGAATGAACCGTCACAATGAACACGACCCAGGACGCCTTCCTCAACGGCCGCGGCCTGCGCAATCCCCAGAAGATCGTGCGCAGTCGGGCGGCCTATCTTTTCTCCCGCTTCGTCAATGTGCACAAGTTAGTTTCGGGCCGTTTGAGACGAATTTTGTGCGGCTGGATCGCCGCAGCACATCACACTTACAGATTGCTGCTGCAGCCCTACGTCGGCAGAATCCTGTCGACATTCGGTGATCTGCTGGCCATTGGTCCCCAGAGCGGCGGAGGCCGAGATTTGGTCTCGGTGATCTCGAGCGAGGACCAGCTGTTTCTCTTCGAGGCGGCCGGCAGTCTTGTGGTGCACGGCGACTTCACGCCCCAGGCATGCATGCAGCCTTCGTCTCGGCCGATGCAGATACTAACGCATATGGTGACGATGTTGGTTCAGCAAAAATCCGAGTACATGCAGCAGCTGGTGGGGAGCCTCGTGGAGAAATTTGTGGAGACGCGAAAAGTGCTGGACGGCGTCGGGGAAGACGAGGAACGAAGGAAGGTGCTGCTCGACTTTCTCAACAACATCATGGCCTACGCGAGGTGAGTGCGCCAGTCGACGGAATCGGTCTGCTGACTGTCGCCTTGAACTCTATTTTGACGCCGCCGGCACAGTATCGGGCCGAACCGATCACAGATTGAGCGGTCAGTATCACATCGGCGTTCTTGTTCACGAGAGGGGCATAATGGGCGCCAGCCGTACGGCCAGTTCTCCTGACCAGTTGGGATCCGCAGTCGCCCACCAAAGAGAGCGTGTAGCCATTGCCCAAGGGGGATAGGTAATTCTGTGATGGGAGGTGGACCCCATACCACGAGAGCGTGCGGAAACAGCACGCCATAGACCACTGAGCTACTACTAACGATCGACGGGGCAGGGAGGAGAGTGTCTGACCTTTCAGTCGAACGACTAAAGCCTTTACGAAACCGGTGTCGATGGCCAGCTGCCAGTGCGAGGAGATCTACGTGGAGCTGCTGACGGTGGGCCGAGAGCGCGGCTGGATTCCGTGTTTGTCCGTTAATGGCGTCTTCTCGTTTGAGACGTTCCTGTCGTCGGTGTCGGCCAAGTCGACGGCTCCGCTGTTGTCGGGTCTGCGGCAGTACCTGCACCGCATGGTCGTCTGTCTGGACGCGCGCCTCCTGCCCTACGCCTCGGCGGTGCTGCGCACGTTCGTGGGCCTGTCGACGGACGTGCGCGCCCTCCAGGACCTCCTGGTGCTCCTCCAGCAGCTCGTCACCAAGTTCAAGGTCTGTCACTCCTCGCCCGACAGCCAGCTAGCCAGCCAGCTCAGTGCCCGGATTTCTGCAGTCGGCGCTCTGCGCCTCTCTGAGTGGCGCGGACGCGGCGCTGCTGCTGTCGACCTGCCGGGCGGCGCTGGCCGACCGCCGCACGAAGAATGTCGGCAGCGGAGAGGAAAGCGCCGACTCGGAGGAAGACGTGCTGCAGCTGGAGCAGGATCGCGACCTGTTCTACTTCAGGCGCGCCTTCTACCAGCTCCTCAACGCGATGCTCGTCCACGACTGTCTGGCCCTCTGGAGCGGCGCCGGTCTGTGAGATTGCAAGGCCTCTGGCACTGATTACCATCGCGACCTTCTTCAGGAGAGAACACGCTCGTCGACATGTTGGACGCTCTCTGCGCCGGCGCGGCCGACTGTTCCGACGCCGTGGTAGGCGCGCGACACCGACATCTTGTTGTCGATCAAGATAGCGGACTGGCTAGCTAGTGTTTCAGTCGCAGAAGCTCTGCTTCAACACGGTGACGAGGCTGGTACAGCAGCAGCACCAGAGTCAGACGGACGGCTGGACTCGCGAGTTCGTCAAGTCGAAGTTCACCAAGGTCTGCCTGGCGACCCCTGTCGACCGCCGCTTCGACCTGGCGGACGCGCAGTGCAGTCTCGCCCTCATGGAGATCGCCCACTGCTACAAAGCCTTCCTCGCCGCCTATGTGGGATAGCGGCCTTGGTCACACAATTGACCGCTCTGCTAGTGAGAGATGAGACCCAGTCAGCCCGATCCTGAAGGGCTGGCTCCCCTAGCGGGCCAGAAGTCTCACCACAGCAGTCGGGTTAATTCCACTGCCTGGTAACCTCAATGGGCCGACCAGAATGGACAGCTCCAGGCGCGACGAACCTGCTCTCCAGACGGCACCCACTACGACGTCTTTCTGTCTGTGTCTCGCATAGCTGCCACGGGCCGGGGGGGGGGGGGAGGGGGCGAGCACAGACATCCAGAAGAATGGGATAGCACACAGAAAGGGAAGTCGTCTAGGTCCCTCGTCCCTCGGGAATTGAATCCAGCCAGGAGTAGAACGTTGCGATCGTGATTCGTGATTGCCCTTCTCTACGACTAGACCATGCCGTCTCGCCAGTGCGCGTTGTCGTCGACGCGCGCTCTCATCCCAGGGTGACGACTGGATGCTCTACTGCACGGAGACGCTGATGGCCGAACTGCCGGTCGAAATACGCGCCCAGTTCGCGGCGGCCGTCAAGACGTCCGAGCCCAAGGCCCTCCAGAAGTTCCTCAAGGTAGCCTTTATGGGCCCGGTAGTTGACAAAAACTACCCTTCTGGATTTCAGGAATTCAGCGCGCGACTCAAGCCGTCATGACACACGCTCGACCGAACTATGGACGAGTGGTTAGTGCACTGTGCGGGGCCACCGTTGTTGCTGTTGTTGGGCCGAGAGCGCCGGCTGTTTCCTCGTTCGTCCCGAGAATATATTGTTACGGGTTTTGTGCGGCGTTTCGTTGGAGCGGCGTCTAACTTCTCTTGAACGGCGAGCCGCTAAAAAGGTCGAATTCTTCAAGGTCGTGATTAGGCGCCGAGCTGATTTGGGTATGTAGGCACTGCAGACAGGAGGGAGAATGGTCGAACGAGCCGCCACCGAGGGTTCGGGTTTTGGTGTGCCGAAATTCGGACGAGCATAACAGGGGGTGTCTGTTTAGACATGAAGGCGTTTGAGCGCCGTCTGACTGAGATCATTCGCTACATGCAGCCCAACGCCAGCAAGTGGAGGGGTACGTTGGCCACCTGCCGTTAAACCTGCAGTAATCGCCCTATACTGAGTTTCCGAGCCGGGGGGGGAGAGGGGGTAACATTGGAGATGTACGATATCTGGGTGATCAACCATTGCCTGCCGATTGCCCCTAACCCTCGAGAAATGTCATAGCTCATGGTTTAGCGGAGTTGAAAGGAATTCATTGAATGTGTCTGGGGTTGTATTGGAGTGCGTACGGTATTTTTGTGCATTTTTTTGCTGCAGTGATCTTGACGCTGTGCATCGCGAGCACTCTGGTCAGCGCGGCGCTATGGCTCCGAGAGCCCGTCGACGTGGACCAGGTTCGTCTTGTCCTGCCGACTGCACACCGGTTGTCGCCTTCGATGAAACCGGTCTGTCCGCTCGCAGGAGGGCGACAGCGGTGGCGGCGGTAGCAGCGTCTGGCGGGTGCTGCGGACGCACAAGACGTTCGCCTTGTCCGCCTCCACGCTGCTGCTGCTGCTCTGCACCGGCGTCCATCGGCGCGTCGTCAAGCCCTCCATGTCAGCACGCCCACGCACGCACGCACGCTTGTCTGTCCGACGACGACACTTCCTCCTTCTAGCATCGCGGCGCGCTGCCGCCAAGTGCTCGTCGACTTCAACATGTCCTGCGACGACGTGGGGTCTTTCGTCCGTGTTGGCGGCGCTTTCATCGCTCTCGGAGAGTCGAATTCGCTTTTCAGAACGGCAAGCTCATTCTCCAGCCGCGCTCCACGAGTACCTCGTCCTCCTGAATGATAGAGACTGTTGTTGTTTGGTGTCGCGGTGGGAGGGGGGCGATCGTCCATACCCTTTACTGGGTAGCCGAGTTAAAAGGGCGGGGACGGACTTTTGTACCAAAATGGGCCACCTGAGTGCGGATGCCCCGTTAGTGCAGCAATTTTTGGGATGGTGTGGGGTGGCTCTTTGGGGTGGGGTTGAGAAGCCCCCCCCCCTCGCTCGGTTACAGCTATGGTGGCCACGCGTAGTTGGCTAGGGATATGAACCTGTACAGACAGTCTCACTGCGTGCCTGTCCACCCTTATTGAGGCTCCATCTCCATCCGTACATTCCTTTTTTGGTGCGCGCCTGCGTGCGCGCGTGCGTGCGTGGAAATAGAGGTCGCCCGGGTGCCGCCGCTCGTGTTCAGTCAACGGTACAACGTGATTAGCGCAGTCGGGTATTGACACCACCACCCCCCTCTTCACACTGAATGGCTTCCGGTCTGTTGAACGTCAATCTGAGCGACGCAGTCATCGCGCCGCGTCTCGACGAATACGTGGACATTTCCGAGAACGTGGCGCATAGCAGCTACGAGGACGCATACGAACTGGCGGGCTGTAGCTGCGAGGGTGGTTGTGCGACCGCCGATGGCTGCGCGTGCGTCCCCCATGGCGACAATTATGGGACCGACGGTAGACTTCTTGAGGGCGTGCGCTGGCCCATTGTGGAATGCGGCAGGAATTGCAACTGCGAAGCTCGGTTTGACCTTAACAGTAACTACGGTAAACCGTGTAATTAGTCACTGTGCTTGTAAAAAAAAAATGTTTTTTTTTTTACTCGGCCCGTTGAAGCGGGGGGTGGGTATAATTTTGAAGGGTCGGTATGTGGGAACTGGGAAGCTCTGTTGGCGCAAAATACGTGGAATGGGTTTTTATGCTCACTTAGGGTTGGGCTGGGTATTTTATGAGGGGCGGGCAAATAAGCTTAAAAGTCCCCCAGTGAGGGGTGGCTAATTAGAAGGTTTACGGTATTCATAGTCCCAACGTGCCATCCTACGCTACGTGCCATCACAGCGGCTGTCGAAATCGCGTCGTCCAACGCGGCGTCGTCGCGCGTTTGCGTCTCTTCGAGACTTCGGAGATGGGATTGGGGATCGCGGCGGATCAACAGATCCCCCGATCGGCTTTCGTCTGCGCCTACGTGGGCGAATTGATCTCTGAGGCGGAGGCGCGGCGAAGAGGTGCCGAATTTGCCGAGGCCGACCACAACTACTTGTTCTCTGTCGACGAATGCAGTGGAGGAGAGAGGACGCGGACCACGGTCGACTCCAGACACTTTGGCGGCGTCGCGAGATTCGTGAACCACACCTGCGAGCCCAATCTCAACGTGGAACTCGTCAGGTTCAACAGTCTGGCGCCCACCATCGCGCTCTTCGCCAATCGGAACGTAGCGAGAGGCGCGTCCTTTCCTTCTACTAGTATAGCTGCAAATTAGCCGGCCGTGGGGGAGAAAATTTACCGTAAATCCTCCAATAGTTCCCCGGGGCACTATACTTTCAACCGTGACTTACCCGGGGGCACTATTGGAGGTGTGGTTCTATTGGATGATTTGCGGTACTCTAATGTAACAATACTCGCACAGCTTCTGCGAGTGTCCTCTCTGACGGCATGTCTGCGCTTTAGGCGAGGAGCTCTTCTATGACTACGGCACCAAGTCGACCACGGCACTGTCGACCAAGTCTTGTCTGTGCGCCTCGTCGCGCTGTCGCCGCTTTATGCCCGCTGTCGTCGTGTCGACTGTGCAAACGCAGTAATAAATGTTTCACGACAGCGCGCTTGTTACGTGGCCGTGTTGTGGAACATCTGTTGCGCAGTGCCTAGAGAGTCGTGTTGAAATTTTTTCCCCTTGAAATTTTTTCGGTCGAAACTTGAAATGTCTACGGCCTGGAACTACAAGTGTCGCTCCGTTAGTGTCGAGGAGGCGGCGGCGCTGTCGGACGCGCGACACGCCGCCCACTGTCTTGTCTTTGCGCGCACGCGCCAGAAGGCACTGTTGGGCGAAAGCGCGCTCGCCCACGTCCTGGTTGGCTTCCTCCTCCGTCGTCAGTGGTGCTGTTGGACTGGGGGCAGCGCCAGGAGGGTCATATAGCGTATACCTGCCCATCTCAATGATGCCTTCCTGTCTAGTCCAACACAATTCGCCACAAGGTCCGCACAAGGCACGCGGAAGAACGCCATCTGTAATTGGGCAGCACGAGAAGGTCCATTGACGAAGAAATCGTCGTCAGTGGTTCCTTCAAGAATCGAATCCGCAGTCGTGCGCGCAAGGGGCCGATTCTCTACTACTGGGCCATCAGCTGGCCCTGTCGCCCCTGATGTGTGCGCGAACGCGCTCCTGCCGATGGACGCAGATGACGCTGCGCTTCGACGGCTGCCTCGGCTTTGCCGGCGGCTTTGTAGACGAGGGCGAGAGCTGGGCCGAGGGTTGTCTGCGGGAGCTGCACGAGGAACTGGGCCTCGACCTGGGCGCGCACAGCGCCGCCGACCTGCTCCACGTCAACTCCTACGTCGACCTCAAGAGACCGGTGCGCGTCCCATCCCGCCTGCCCTGACGACAAAATTTTGAATTTGAATTTTGTCGTGGGTTCAACAGAACCTCTGCCTCCACCTCTACGCGCTCGAGCTGACCGAGACCGAATTCCGAAGGCTGGAAGAGGGCGTCGTGCGTGCCCCGCACTACGGAGTCGAGGTCTGTTGGGACGCGCGGTCCGCTCTCGTAATTTGACGACGAAATTGCTGCGCAGACGCTGGGAGTGATGCGCGCCCCCGTGCACGTGATGGCCCGCGGCGGCGGTCTCACCGCCTTTCTGCACAACTGCTTCGTGGGCTGCTCGCGGTGCGTGGTGCGCGCGCACTCGTGCAAATTCTTCCGCACGCGCCATCGATTCAGACAGCAATTTCTCGAAGCTCTAGTGCGAGTCAACATTCTGACAAAAGAACAGGCCGAAGCGGCCATCGTCGCGGCCGGACTCGAACCCAGCGAAGTTTGGAACCTGTGATCTCGACCGATTTTTAGACAAGCACGACATGTCCAGAATGGTTTGTAATAACGATGAATCGGAGAGGACGCGGATTCGGTGCGACCAGTAGAGATGAGCATGGGCTGGGCCTGGGCCTGATTTTCCAGGGGCGGGCCGGGCCTGCCTCGTTTTTGGACAAAAATTCAATAGAAATTTGGCCGGGCCGGGATTTCCAGGCCCATGCTCATCTCTAGCGACCAGTAGAGTCGCAAGATATCCGTGGTTCAGTTTTCGTACTGTTGATTGAGCACCGTGATCGCAGGCGGCCACTGATGCAACAAGCGCTCTTGATCGTGAAACGGACTTTGCCAATTCGAGCCGGACGCCGCTGAGTGTGCGCAGCTGCGTCAGCGAGTCAGTCAGTCGGTCGTCAGTCGAGAGCAGCAGCAATAATTCGCGCCATGAACGTCGCTTTGGGTCTCTTGTTTCTGGCGTCCTTGTCGACGCGCGCTGACGCCACCGACTCCTTGCACTCCTACGATCGGCTGTCGCGACGCGAGGCCGAGCAGCTGCCCGGCCGCGTCCGTCACGTCGTGGGCGTGCTCGCGTACGCGCGCACGGCGCGCCGCACCCTCTACGGGGAGCCCGCCCTCGCCGACGTCTTGGTGGGTGCGTGCCGACAGACGCCGACAAGAAAAGAGCCGAAGGTTCAGATGATACTGCGCTACGACGGCACGCTCGGCTTCCCGGGTGGTTTCGTAGACGGCGCCGAGAGGTGGGAGGCGGCCGCGTTGCGCGAGGTCGCCGAGGAGCTGGGCTTCATGTCGACCGGCCGACTGCAAGACGAGCTCGCGTACGTCGGCAGCTGGCGCAAGAGGGACTACAGTCGGCCGGTGCGCGCTTAGTCAGGTATCCAAGTGCTGAGATGCCTACGCACGGACTTGCAGTTGGCGCTGCACTTGTTCGCTTGGCAACTCGAGAAGGAGCGTTTCGACAGGCTCGAGAAGGGCGCTTTGGACGGAGCTCTGTACGGCAAGGAGGTGCGTCAGACACCGGTGGACCCATCCTTGTCGAGTCAGTGACGACGACACCTCGCCCTATTGCAGACGCTGGGAGTGCTGCGCGCGCCCCTCGCAGCAGGCCATCACAACAGCGGCCTGCCACAGTTCTTATTGCAAAACTTCATTGGAATCACGAGGTGTCGCCCACACTTGGTGCTACAGCCACAGACGTTTGTTGTCGAACCGAATGACTACGCAGGGAGCAACTTCTGGTAGCCTTGCACGAGCTGGGAATTCTTTCGCGTCGGCACATCGAGCGCGCCATCAACCTCGCCGGACTGCGCTCGGCCGACGTTTGGCGACCCTGATTACGCCGCTCGACAAGGTTTTTTTGCTCTGCGAATATCAAATTTTTTCTTAGGACAAAATTCTTTGCGAAATTCGTGCGTCGAACAGAATGATGAATCACAATACTTCCGCAACCCAAGCGACAATGTATGACATATCCTTCGCTCATTCGCCGGTGAAGCGGGGCTTGCGTTTCTCCTTGAAGGCGAGCAGTCCCTCGACCCGGTCCTTGGTCTTGATCGTCTCGGCGTAGCAGAGGCGCTCGACGTTCATCGCCTCGTGCAGGCCCCCCGCGAGGCCCTTGTCGATCGCCACCTTTGCCATGCGAACCCCCATCGGCGCCTAGACGACTTGTGCTTGCGTGCGTGCGTGCGTGCGTGCCAACGACACGGCAGTGCGCGTACCGAAGGCAGGATCTCTCTGGCCAGGTTGAGACTTTCGACGAACGCCGCGTCGCCCTCCTCAGTCTGGGGAACGCACCGATTGGCGATGCCCAACTCGAGGCAGCGCGCGCCGCTGATCCGTCTTCCAGTAAAGATCAACTCCTTCGCGATCGAGGGCCCCACCAGTCGCGACAGACGTTGCGTGCCTCCTGGGAAAATGCTCGGTTTTTCCTCGAGAGCGCACCGAAATAACGGCGACTGGACTTCGAACCGGCGCCCGGTATGATGCCCAGTCTGGCTTCCGGCAGACCGACGAGCGCACAGGCCGCTGGAATGCGGACGAGGAATGGGACTGGAATTCAGTGGGGGGTGGGCAGGGGTACCGATGACGCGTAGGTCGCAGGCGAGCGCCAGCTCGAGTCCTCCGCCGAGCGCGAAGCCGTCGACGGCGGCGATGGTAGGCTGCGGCAGCTCCGACAGCTGCCACATGAACCCTGAAGCTGTACCAGTGCGGAGAATTCGAAATTGAATTTTGGCCCCCCCCCCTTATTTACCCAATCTGAACCGTACTAGCGTTACACGTAACCGGTTTCTGACTGGGTGGGGGCAGATGCAAATGACACTGCACACAGCTATACGTCACGTCCAAAATATCGCTATTGCGGTGTGTTCAGTAGGCACAAAACAGTGCCACTTCGGTGTCTTTTGGTTAAAAGCACCAAGATGGATGGCAGCGAGGGGCAGAGTTCCGACTGAGGACACAAACTCTCCCAATCCAATTGGCAGAGGCGCAGCTCAACATTGGGAAAGGAATTGGATTGGGAAGTCTGGGGATGTCCACACCTCTCTGCGTGTCGACGTGATGCGGCACTTCCTCGACTGGCATGCTCGCGCGCTCTTTCAGGTCGGCACCTGGAGCGCCACTAGCACGATTGCTTTTCGGAATCATTAATCTGAGGCACCAAAAAACCCGAAAGTCGACCCGCGCAGAAGGTGCCCTGCACGTCGCTCTTGACGACCACCACGCGCGCCGTCTTGTCCAGCCGCAGCTCCGTCAGCGCGGCGCCGAACTAAGTGCAGCAACAGCTCTAACGGGCAGCCTACGGCATAATGGTAGAGAAACGGCCTCTTGCGCGCAAGGTCCTGGGTTCGATTCTTGATGGAGCCACTAGATCGAGGACTCCCCTTTTCATGGATTTCCTCGTACGGTCGCTGCCCGAGATTACAGATGGCGTTCTTCCGAATGTCTTGGGCTAATAGTAATACTGCGGCTCTAGACGGGAAGTCGTCATGGAGATGGGTATGCTATCTTTGCCGTTGACGGCTTCCTCCTAACGTTGCCCTTAATCCCACAACAGCAACAGGCTCTAACGCTGACCGCAACAGCACGACCCTGCAACTATTGGTTGCGTACGTCGGCGAAAAGCTGCCGATTGAGTCCGTTCTTAACGTCGGGCCTGTTCAGACGAACGACGACGATGCCTGAAAAAAAATACAGTGACCACTTCAGCCAGTGCCACCCGTCAGCGATCACGCATCCAAGAACACACAACTGCCCCGTCAAGAGCGCAATCTGCAACCGGTCTGGTTCAACCTATGGTGAAAATCGTGCAATTTTGTTAACGAGGTTGCCAAATCCTGAGAAAAATAGTGATAGGCGAGTTTTGAGTGGGGACCCCCATAGGGTTACAGCTGCGTTTGGGGCTGGGGTTGTCGCCGTCGCACCCGCGTCCTCCTTCCCAAGGCGTTCCACTCGAAACGGTTCGGCTACCGAGGCCGAACAGAGGAGCCGACATTTCGGTGCGCCTTTGTTGACTGCGCTTCGCAGGGAACTTCCGGCAAGTCGTACGAGCAGTCTCATCGCTCGCCTGAGGGCTACCTACAGCATTCCGCAGTCAGACAGCGAAAGGTTGAATGCGGGTGGGGGGGGGGGGGTAATGTAGCGTACATGCGTGTGCAGCCAAGCCAACAATTCACGAGTTGCACATTGTATTCACGGGTTCACAAGTTCACCGAGCACTGTACACCACGAGAGAAGACGCGCACGCACGCACGCAGCGAGAAATACAAAAGCTCGACACAAAAAAAAATACCACGAACCAGAAATGCCCTCGGGGGTTTAGAACGGTCAAAATACCCATCGTCAGGAAAGAATACTGCCACGAACCAACGCACAAGAGCAGCGGCCGGCACGAAATGCACACACACACCCAGCTGAGTAGTTTCCTTTGACACAGGAGCAGCAATTGTTTTTCTCTCTTTTGAGAATACTAGCTCGGAAAAGAGTGGGGTGCTCACTCAGTTGACCTCTACCTCCTGGGGGGCAGTAGGGGCGCTTTCGTCCGCCATGCGACTCAGTTCCACCGTGCTGTCGGCAGGGCTGTCGACAGTGTCGGCAGAGACGGTGGGCGTGGCCGGCCCTTGGTCGTCGACTGTCGGCGCCGACTCGGTGGATGAGCCGCCGCTGCGGCGTCTGCGCCGCTCTTCCGTCTCCACGCAGCTCTGCAGACCGGCGCAGTAATGGAGCATCAGCACAGCCAGCGCCTGCGCGACAAAGAAAAAACAATAATGAAGCGAGTTGCTCAGTGGTCAGCACTAATTTGTCGGCAAGGTGGCCTAGTGGTAGAGAATTGGACTATGTTCGGCAAGGTGCTGGGTTCAATTCTCGAGGGACCCACCCACTATTGAGGACTTCCCTTTCAGTGGATTTTCCTATGTATGGTCGTGCCGCTGTATGGTGGTGTCCAAATCGAGTTGCTTTCCAAGTCGCTGATGGGACGAACAAAGTCGACAGAGAGGCGCACCTGTAGTCGGTCGTCGAGCTTGCCCTGTTCTCCCTCCGCCGGCTTGCCCGATCCGCTGAGCTCGTCGATCTCCCTCTGCAGCTGATCGATCTGCAGGTTGATCTTGCGCTTGCGCTCCTCCGCTGGCAGCTCCTTGAACAGCTGCCGGCCCAGCTGTTTGGCCGCCGCGATCAGGCTCTCGTTATAGGTGCCGCCTTGACTAGTGAGCATGGAATGGAAGTAGGGACTGTGCTCGGCGACCGCCACCGACGTCGACGCCAGAGGCCACTGCAAGCGAGCGAGGGGGGGGGGGCATCCATCCCCTCTCGCCTTGCCCCTCCCTCCCTCAACCCACCGAACGGTCCTCGGCTGTGGGAGACGCGCTCGATGACAGCGCCGCGACGTCGTCCGTCAGCGACTGCGAGTCTAGAGAGGCAATTCCATCGGCTAGACAAAGATACAAAGACGGACACCGGAGACAGAAGATATGAACGTACCTTTGTCGTCCTCGGGCCTGGCCCGGTCCCGGCGCCGTCTCAGACTCGAGATCTTGTCCGTCAGCTTCTGCTGCAGTCGGCGTCGCTTCGACGTGGCCGCCGCTTCTGCCAGAGAGATCGCACGGTCTTCAAGTCGAAGTGGGAGGGGGGGGGATGGGGGTGAGAAGGATGGCCTAGTAATGGATGCTCTCGTGATGTCGCTCCGCGCTACCCCCTACATTGCAGATTGCGTCCTTCACAAGGTCATTTGCGGCAATCTTGCCTTACGACAGGAAGGCGTCATGGAGATGCCCGGCTATGTTCTTTTAGCCTTCAATTCTCCTTTATATTTTCATGCTACACCGCCACTCCTAGCGTCGCCTTCATTCCAACGACAACTAGGGACGGAGGGAGGTGGGAGAGAACGGCTCACCGGCGGAGGCGGTGCTCTGCGCGTCCTCCTCCCTGGCCGGGGGGTCGGCCCAGTCGACGTCGGCGGCGTCGAGTAGCTCGAAGGCGGTCTCGTCGACCAGAGACGGCTTCTCCCTGGCCGCCAGTCCACCGGGACAGGGCAGCAGCTGCGGCCGGTCGGCCAGCTTGGGCACGCACTTGATGTGGCAGATCTGCTGGCAGCGCGCGCACTGCCGCGCCGCCTTCAGCCAGATCTTGCCCGAGCAGAGGGTACACACCGACGTCTGCAGTGACGTCACACCGACAAATCGTTTCCCCCAGGGGGAAGGCACAGCGAGCGCGTGCCTGATTAAAATGGACGTTCATCCATCTGTGGCCACCGGCCGTCTCCAGCGCTGTCTGGAAGCCGCTACCGACAGAGGCGGCGGCGTCGACACCGACGGCTGTGGGCCTCTGATTGGCAGCGATGGTCCTGTCGAGCTGCCGACTCCGGCCGGTCGGCAAACCGGTGGGATGCCAGTGGAACGAGAGCGTCGCGTCGCCGTGGCAGAGGCGCTGGTCGAAGCCCGCGTGTCGTCTCAGAGGCGACGCCGATCTGCGAGCGACACATACGTCGTCAAAACGCCCAGAAACAAAAAATTGTCGACACTGCCTGCAGTACCCGAACGGTTCGAATCCCACCGGCCTGAGAGTGTACGTCTCCTGAAAGAAGTTGGACAGCGTCGACGAGCAGTCCTCCAAAATTTCCGGCAGCAGCTCGCTTGTCTGAATTTCAACGACGGCTTAGGAACCGTTTAGGCCGCGACGCAGGCGCGGTCGACTTACGTAGCCCAGTAGAATGGGCTTAGACGTCTGCGATTGGGCGCCGGACGGACCGTTCATGACCGGTTCGACGTGCGCCCACAGCTGCAGGTTGAAGTAGCGCACGTCCGCCTGGTCCAGGTCGAAGTGAAAGACCGAATTCCAAGTGGGCGACTGCGAAGGAAATCCGTCAAAAAAAAACCGGCGGCAGCAAATTCGACTGGCAGTCACCTGGGTCGCTTCTAGGGCCCTGGCCGTGTGGAGCTGCTTCTGCTGCTGGAGATTCATGCTCAGCGAAGTCGGCAGAGGGTCGTCACCGACCACCGTCGACTCCGGGGTTCGTCGACCCGTCGACGCCGTGTCGACGGCTTCCAGGGTGACCGACGGCGACAGGTCGCGCACTCGCTGCTCGACGGAGACTGGGTCGACACCGGCAAGACTGCCGTCGACGCTGCTCGCCGACTCGACGCGCGGCAGTGCGCTTTCGGTCGCCGGCAGCGTCTGCGAGTCGGCAACCGCCTCCGCGGTGCCGTCCACCGCGTCAGCGCCCCGAGACGACGACGAGAATCGGTAGCTGCCAGCGCCCCAGTGCACTGAGAACACTAGTCATCAGTAAATGACGGGTGGAAAGACACCTTCTGAATCTGCGCTTCTGCCAGAAGTCCCTGACGGTCGCCTTGCCGGTGCTCCACGTCTCGGCCGCCTTATTCTTGATCAGCTGCCCTTTCGTCACGTCGTCGGCAGGAGCGGTGGCCGACGGGTCGACAGCGGTCGCCACGCCGCCCTCCTCCTGACTGTCGGTGCTGCGCTGCTTCCGCCACTGGACGTCTTCTGGGGCCTCTTCCTCGGCGGGGGTCACCGTGAGATTCACGGCGGAGCTGGCCTTGCGCAGAGAGGACGAGGGCACGCCCAGCTGGTTCGAGCCGGTGGCGGCATCGTCGACGAGACCCTCCCGCGAGACGTCGTCGTCCTCGTCCTCGTCGCGTCTCACGACGAGGCCCTCGCTGTTCGAGCGCTGTCGACGCGGAGACGGCTTGTCGAGGTCGTCTTCGTCGTCTTCGCGAGACGGGCCCCGAGCGCCGCCCAAAGAGATCTGCACGAAGTCGCCGACCAATTCCTCCGTCAGCAGCGGCGGCTGCGAGGTAGGCGTCGTCGTCGTCAGCTTCTCGGCCACCGCCTCCTCGTCGTCGATCGACCTGCCAATTGACCTCGTCCGTGCCGTGACCAAAAACTCGCCGGCCGCCGCCGCTCGTGACTAGGACATTCTCCCCCAAAATGTGGTGCGCGCTTATGTGGAGCTACATTTAGTACGGTAAATAGTGCGGTACACTATTAAAAGGAGGCATTAAGCATATCGAGAATAGAAGTGCGAATGTGAGCATACCGCAACGAAAATTGTTATTTTTTGTTGAGAGTAATAGTCAAAATTGTATCGTCGTTCTATATCTATTATTGATGACGGTCCAGGATTCTTTGACGAGAATTTCGTCAGCGCCCTCCTCAGATGCGCTAGGACAGATGATACCCAGTCAGCCCAATGGCTGCTGGCTCCCCATAACGGGCCGGAACTGTCGCTTCCAACTAGGTCTACTGGTTGCCCATGTTTGCCGACATGAGACCGAGATCAATCCAAGTGTTGCCGTGTCGACTTTCTTTATACAAGACTTTGAAGAAAAAAAAGAACTGCTGGCGGGTCGACTTCGCTGCCTCCTTTTAATACGTACTTATGTTATAGGCTCAATAAAATGTGGCGTTAATTGAAGGCGCGTGACGACTTGGGGGAGAATGTCCTAGGAACCCCGCCGCTCACCTGAGCTCTCGCTCGACCACCAGATTCAGTTCGCCCGTCACCGTCTGCAGGGTCTTGGCCGCCTGACGCGCGCCCTTCACCGCCGAGTTGTTGACGGCCGTGAGGACGTCGCCGACCTTCAGGCCGACCACCTCCGCCTTGCTGCCGCGCTCCACCGACGCGACCACGACCACCGGATAAACGCCCGTCGCGAGCGGGTGGTCCTTGGCGGGAGCGGTTGCAAACTTCAGCCCAAGACACTCGTCTGGTCGCTGGCGAAAGAGCTTGAAGGACATCGCGACGTACTGGAGCGACGCAGCGCTGTCGTGGTAGAAAGGCTTCGCGTCTGCAAGCGCGAAGCAATTATTTCTCCGCGCACGTGAAGCAGAGACAAGGCGAACGCACCCAGGCCCAAGGTGGCGCTGACGAATTTGTAGTGGGCGGGCAGTTGGGCCAGATTCAGCCGGCTGGCGGACTTGAGGCCGACGACGAGATGACCCCTCGTCTGGACGTGCTCGAAATCCGAGGCGCTGGCGCGCGGCTGGAAGAGCGGGTTGAAGAAGAGCGGCCGGTGGCGCAGCTTGAAGTTGGGCAGGACGTGCTTGCGCGACACCGCCCGCCGGATCTGCTGGATGATCAACGGCACCAGCTGCTTGACGGGACGCCCTCGGAACTGGGACTCCACCTGTGTCGGGGCAAGAATTCTCATGCAAGCGGCGTTGTTGTTGTTGTTGGATCAAAGGAGCGAATGGAGGCACTCAATGGCC
This sequence comes from Paralinhomoeus sp. GSCO2_6, assembly GCA_030248085.1. NCBI lineage: Eukaryota > Metazoa > Nematoda > Chromadorea > Monhysterida > Linhomoeidae > Paralinhomoeus > Paralinhomoeus sp. GSCO2_6. The sequence continues at coordinate 53,368 of JASAMY010000505.1, read as the reverse complement.
CTTACGGCATACCCACTACGCCTTCCTGTCTAGAGCCACTTGCCACGAGGGCTGCCAAAGACAGTCGGAAGAACGCCATCTGTGATCTAGGGCAGCGACAGCACGAGAGAATCCATTGACAGGAAAATCCTCGTCACTGGGTACATCAAGACTGGAACCCACGACCGTGCGCGTAGGAGGCCGATTCTCAAGCACGAGGCCATCCGCACATCCGTCAAAACGACTAATTACTAATTAGCGTGGCTCACTTTGAAGTCTATGACCGGCGCCTCTGTGAATGCGAACGAGAAGTGCGTGAACGGCGTGCGGGTCAGTCGGAGTCGGACGGTGCCGGCCAGTCGCTTGATCTAGAACACGGAGGGCACAAACTAGATCTAGATCTGTCGATGACGGAACCATATCTCACCTGGACGGAGAGGAACGCCTTGGAGACCAGCACGCCCGACACGTCCACGGCCACGGTCAACCCGCCCCGGTACTCCACGTCTAGCGTCAAGTCCAACTCCTAGAATATACGAGCTTCTACTGTAATAGTACACCGAATACAGTGCCGACGTGCGTTCGACGTGTCAACATCTATGCTTGTTTGTTTGTGTGTGGGCCGCTTCTATGATCGCGGGGGCCTCTCACTGGTCACAATCGCTGCTAGTGAGAGATGAGACCCAGTCAGCCCGATCCTGGGGGGCTGGCTCCAGTCGACCCCTTGCGTCGTTGTCAGGTCGCACCCTCCGAATTGAAAACAGCGTTTTCGCGTGGTCCACGGGGCGAGAGAGAAAAATCAATAGATGCTCGATTCGGGCTGCTCAGCTGCGGTGCTCTCAAACACTGCTGACGCATAACGTCGAATAAATTACATAATTAAAATGAGTCAGTCGTAAGTGTACACCCTACATGCGGATGTGGGGGGATGCCCCCCCCCCAAATCTGGACGCAGCAAACCCTATTCAGAAGCGAACAAAGGAAAAGATAAGATCTAGAACAGCCGCAAACATAACCAATAACCATCAGAAGACGCGCTTTGAAAACTTGCATTGGCAAGCGGAGAACATGACATTACCAACCTTTCGTGGATGCGCGTCGGAAAAAAAAACACACAGAAAAAGTCTGTCCTGAAAACATCAATCGTGCGCATTCATTTCACAACCCAATCTTTGGTCAAGAATCCAGAAGGCCCCAAGACTTCATTTTCTACAACCTCCAGTCAGAGCCACTTTCCGCTACCCCAAACCGCTTCCTTCGCATAAGAGGCAAGCATTTCCCCCCTGCGGCGCCACATTGTGCAATGCTAGGATCAGCAGCAGAACAGTGACTCCTGCTCATGTTCGGGCTTTCGAAATCGAATCCTCCATCCATTCCACCCCCCCCCCCCTCTACCCAAAACTGAAGAAACCCAACCATCCATCCCACTCCCTCCCTGGCTTAATTTCCGAGGCCAGACCAAACGGAACGTAGTGACTGTCCACCCAGTTGTATGGGTGGACGTAATGTAACACCAAAAGCGCCGCAAACGCAGGCGACCTCGAAGCGTTGCTGGTCTGGACTGAGGTCTGCCTTGGCCACTTGGACGGCCTTGACGACTGGGAACTGGGAGCCGACTACAAGGTCTCTGATCTGCACGCTCTGCACCAGCTTGTTCGTCGAAGGCCGACACGTCAGGTCGTTGAACTCGACTTGCAGGCGTCTCAGCAGCCAGCTGTGACGAGATACACCGCGTCGTCAGGAGCCACCAATTGCGCGCACGCACGCACGCACGCACGCACCGCCTCAGTCGCTTGGTGTCCTTGTGTTCCTGGAACAGGAATTGCAGCAGGAGACTCCATGACACGCAGGACTCGCGTCGCTTCAGCAGCTCGTCCGCCGCGGCGCCGCCGCTCAACAATCGTTTTAGCTCCTAGGAGAACACAAAGAACCACTCACTCTTCCCATAAAAGCACCACCCTGCAAGCAAGAGGCAGAGAGCCCACCAGAGGAATGACGAAGGGCGGGTACTGGTCGACATCGGGAGTCGCTTCGACTTCGGCCAGAGGGTTCAGTAGGAGAAAATAGGCGGCGGTCAGAACGAGAAGAGCGCCTACCACGACGCCCAAGAGAAAGACTAGCAGCATGCTTTTGGCCACGAGCTAATGCGACGACAACCGGCTTCCTAAATACTGGTGCACTTGAAGAAAGTACACGGCTACTGCGGTACAAACACGAAAAGATTAAAGCATCTTGCGGTTCGTGACGGTGTCAGTTAAATGCAGCACACGTTAAATGCAGCACACGTTGTATGTGATAAACGATGCAGGCATGCAAGCAGGTGATGTATGCAAGCAAGTTGACTTCCGCGGCTTTTTCTTGGCTTAAGATGGCAATTCCCAAAATATGCAACCGATACAAGCACAACCGATACAACCGATTACTGTTCCCGCCTCCTAAGCCTAAGCCTAAGCCTAAGCAAAAGCCTAAGCCTAAGCCTAAGCCTAAGCCTAAGCCTAAGCCTAAGCTAAAGCCTAAGCTACAGTGATCGGTTGTATCGGTTGTGCTTGTATCGGTTGCATATTTTGGAAATAGCCCTTAAGATTGGGCTTTGGCTTAGGCTTTGCTTAGGCTTAGGTTTTTGCTTAGGCTTAGGCTTTGATTAGGCTTAGGCTTAGGTTTTTGCTTAGGCTTTAGCTTAGGCTTAGGCTTTGCTTAGGCTTAGGCATAGGTTTTTGCCTAGGCTTTAGCTTAGGCTGTCTTAGGCTTAGGCAGCGAAAGTCGACTTGCCTGCATACTTTACCTGCCTGCATTCTTTATCATGTGCTGCATTTAACGTGTGCTGCATTTAAGCGTAACCGTTCGTGACGTGCACAAAGGAAAGTGTTTGCAAATCCACGCGTACGGATACTGCTTGTGGACGTGGGTTGCAATAGTTGACGCAACCACATCCGATTTCGCACCCCGTGCAGGCATGCCGTTATTTTGCGAGGAATCGAATAATTGATAAAACCGAAGCCTAAGCCTAAGCTAATTGTTGCGCCCTGCGCCCGGGTCAAATGATGAATTGGTGTCGATGTCGACGACCTAGTGCACAATTCCGTTGCCGCGGACCAAGACCTGCAGCGAAGTCCCTCCAGTGCCCAACCCGCCCTTGTCGCCAAGCGACTTGCGCGTGACACAGAGCCCTCGCATCGCCCATGAAGGGGGCGTTGGCGCTGACGCACCTCTTTCTTTTCAAAAGCACTTCGAAGGCAAAGCAACGAATTCGGGCACCCCAATCTCGCCGTACACCAGTTCGACTTTTTTGACGCGGCCGGGCTGCTGCTGGCTTGGTTGCGCCACCTTCCAAGTTCCCGACTGTAGGTTTCTGCTTCTGCCGCCGCCTGGCCTGCATCTCGCCAAAGCAGCTGACCTCTTGATCGAACGAGGTATAATCTTACGCCTAAGCCCAGGCAAGGCCCGTGCCTAATCAAGCGAGAACGTGCTTTGAACCCCCTCACCAGCCATACAGATGTGAGTCGTGCACTTGATTCTGCATTCTGCAATGCCACATTCACCAACGCTCGATTTCGTCTATCGGGGTTCTTCTCACGTTTACAATGTACATTGTATACAAAGTCAGACAGACTGCTGGAAATACGAGACTCTGTGCGTCTCCGTAGTCGGCCGTCAGTTATTTGGTCGTCTGCGATGTGGAGCAACTCGGAAGATGGCGGCCCGCTTGCCGATGAGCCGAGCGACAGCCGCAGCGACAACCGTATCTACGAAAGCGGCTCCGCTCGTCTGTCGGCTGGCAGCTCTGCACTCGCAAGGTCGCCTTTTCGTGGCAAGAATTCAGTGAGGGCTGTGATGATCCAAAGCGCGCAAACACTAGGCTGCAAGCGGCAGCGTCACTAGCGAGGGCTCGTTTCTCGCAGCTGTCCGGAAGGCGCAAGCTTTACCTGTGGATCGCCGCGGGTGCAGCAGCACTTCTGCTGATCTTCGTTCTGATACTGCTTTTGTCCACAGGGTCGTCAGAAGACAGCAATCGATGCAAGTGCTAGCGTTGCGTTCGTGCCGTCTTCCACTGGTTTCTGTGCTCTGTCCGATGTATTGGACCGTTTCAGCTGTGGACGACACTGACAGCACCTGCGTCGTGCAGCCCTGCTGTCCCATGGGCAAGTACGGCGCGAAATGCGACAAAAGTTTGCGTGACAATTTTTTTAATGCAAGCACATCACCAACGTGTGACAACGACTGCAATTCAGTTTGCCACTCGACGCGACACAATCGGTGCCTGACGATCAAACACCTTGAACCGTTCCACCGCAACTACCTCTGGGCTCTAGCGGCCTGCGAGAGAGGTTGCGACGTTTGTGTCGTAGGGCTACAGTAACCATGCACAGGCTCAGTCAGTGACAAAGTAAGATACGCTTACGGGTATGCATACACCGCACTCGCGATCGTGATTCGAGAAGGAACCGAGCAGACTCATATGGTTTGTACAGTACCTACGTAATATACCGTAAGTACTGTACAGCTTGCTTCTAAAAATGGAAGTGAGAAGAAATAGAGAAATACAGCAAAACAAATACTTTCTTCTGGCGAAGTGAATTGCTGCGTCGGCAAAATCTTTCAGACGAGGGTGTGATGGTGGTGGCGCTGAGTCGACGTGAAGCGGAGGACGTTTGCAACCACACGGTTGCCGGCGAGCCGGGTAGTCGGTTCCACGGCGCCTTCATCGCTCTCGCGCAGTCCAATCCGGATCCCTTCACCTTTGCCGACATGCGCATCGACCAGGGTTGGCGCTGGGAAGTGCCTGGAACCGGTGGGTAGAGGCTAGAACGCAGCCTGTAACATGAATGATGAACAAGGAATCGGCACAGGCTCCTGGCCTGCGTTCGGCGTCAACTGGATCAAAGGTCAGCCTAGCGATAGGTCCAAGCCGACACGAGTCACTGACGAAGGCAAGCAGGATTTCGGGGTCATCTCAAAGGTCCATCTGGGACAAGTCGACGACTGCGACTTCCACTGCGCCACGGCACATTCAGTTGTCTGCTTGCACAGTGGGCAGAGTCACGTGTACACACGTTACGTGGGCGCAACCAATATGATTAGACAGGGGAGGTGTCGGGGGGGGGGGGGGGTTGCTAAAATGCCGTAATTCTCGAGGTACATATACAGGTAAAATGGCTAGCGTAATCAGAGTCAGCACCAACGCTCTCATGTGTAGTGGAAGGGCGTTGAGTGCAGTTGTAGCCCCGATCTAGGGAAGTTGTAGCCCCAGCGGTGCAATTGTAGCCCCGTGCACCTGTAGCCCCATGAGGGAACTTGTAGCCCCAGGAGTGAACTTGTAGCCCCAAGAGGGAACTTGTAGCCCCCAGGAGAGAGCTTGCCTTATCTAATGACCGCAGCAACGTTGCGCGTCAGACTCAAAGGTGCTTGTAGCTGAGCCTGGACATCGTAGCGATATCGCAGTTTTCTGCTGGTAGGCTGTCATCACGAGTCCAATCGCTGGTGACAGGAGACGAGTACACCCAACGCGTTTCGCGTTGTGAAGAGTTTCACTAACATTTCCGTTAACGTTGGCGTATGCCCGCACTAGCAGGAAGACAGTTGAAACTCGGCGGAACCCGATGTAAATTTTCAAGAGTCAAGACGAGACAAACACCACTACATAACCTTTGAGGCAACTGAGCTGAGAGATTGAGCACTCAATGTAACCAACATTGCACGGTAGCGAGTTTTCTATCCTGTTCTGGACTGAGCCATAGATCGATCGAATATTATCCTGCTATGCTCTCTCACGCTTTCTCATTGTCTTCTCTAAGCTTCCCTTTTCCCCATCGGTTGTCGAGACTACTAGTGCTAGGCTTCTCCTGCTAACGGGCGTTGTAGCGACCACGGAGTGGCGTGCATCTCACAATGTCACGGCTCAGCGATCTTGCTTTACTTTGACAAATCTGCTGCAATGCAATGCTCTGTGGACGACTCACTTTATAAGTGTGCAGCGCCCTCCCCCCACCCCTACCCTTTCTTCCGCTGCGGATACTTTCTGACGACGCCGCTTCTATCTGATCTGATCGTCCGCGTTTCTTTGGGGCTACAAGTTCCTTCCTGGGGCTACAATTGCACTGCTGGGGCTACAAGTGCACCGCCGGGGCTACAACTTCACTTTTCCATCGGGGCTACAAGTTCACTACTGGGGCTACAACTTCACTGGGGCTACAACTGCGCAGAACCGTGGAAGGGGGGGGGGCTGGTAGCTGGTACGTACGTAACGTAGAGGAATGTACGATTGCACGCCGTGTGTATTGTGCAATGTGTGCGCTGCGTGCAGTTTGCGTTCTGCGTTGCGCCAATGAATGCAATGTGTGGGTACACCAATAGCTGTTGGTTCACGCGTGTGTAATTCGTCTTTTAGGAATTTACTGTAGGTATCGTGAACTATACCAACGAGCGGTGTGGAACTATAGTGTCTCAAGAGTGGTTGTTGTAGACTCGTCGTACGCGCCCATGGAGCTGGTGGCACGCGACCGGCGGCTGGTGCAGCCGGTGGTCGAGGTCCACCTGGACGTGCCGACGACGGCGGAGTGCGAGCGGCGGTGTCAGCGTCTCGCCGTCTGCCTCTCCTTCAGCTACGGGCCGTCGACGTCGCGCTGCTACCTCCACCACCTCTCCTACAACGAGCCACTCTGGATCGAGACGCGCATCGACCACGGCTTCCTCGTCTACGACCGCAAACTGCTGCTTTGAACCTTGCTGGATTGACATTGGTGCAAAGATTTCTCTAGCGAATTGCCTTTCTGATTGCTTTTCTGAAAAGCAAGGCGTTTGACGCATTTGACGATGCAACAACAGTGCGTTTTACAACTGAGGAGACAATAATGGGGCGTCGTATCAGGGATGCTTGTGCGGCGATTTCACCTGTTCTAAGGAAATTCAGTCTATAGCGTCCAATCCTCGCTGGAGCACAACTAATTCAAGATAAATGCTTTTTGAGGCGAGCTTGTGTGAAATGCGCTGAGCGCATTCAGCTTATAGTTCTCTTCACTTAGTCGCAGCACACCCAGCAATTAGTCACGCTTGTTGACGAATGTTTGTGGTGTTGTCTATGACTGAGCACTTGTATTACGGCGGAAGACGCGTAGGCTAATCTGTCGATACGGGCGGAAGGAGTTAAAGTTGCCAACACGCGACGCGAGGAGACACACACGCACGTCCTGTTTGCACGGCGGTACAAAGGAAGTCAACAGACGCTTGCCGACAACAGCCTCTGATTCCCGCTCCTTTTCCTGGTTGCATACCCCCAACTGGTGGCCTACAGTTGGTGAGATGAAACCTCTGACGCTACTGCTGCTGTGCGGCTGCGTCGGCGCTTCGGGCAGGTGGCAGACCGCGAGTGCCCGACAAAACAACGGCTGTACGGTGTGACGCCGTTTCTCGATTTTTTCAGCGAAACCCGCCGTCCCGGCGGAAGAAGCGCTTCAAAGCTGCGCGAGCCTTGTCTGCCCAGCGGGCGAGCTGTGTAGCACGGTACGAAACGGCGGTGCGCGTTGCGTAAAGGACACGGGCTTGTGCATCCTGCCAATGGTGACCGGACCATGCGAGGCGTACATGCCGAGCTGGCACTTCGACTACAAGACGAATCGATGCAAGCGCTTCGTCTTCGGAGGCTGCCAGGGCAACGCGAACCGCTTCGCGACCGAGAGCGCCTGCGAGGCCGCCTGCAAGGACGTCTGGACGGACGGCCTGGACAAGCTGGAGCGCTGCTCGCTCATCGCCGAGGGCGGCCCGCCGCGCTGCTTCGCGGCCATTCCGCGCTTCACGTACCGCCGGCAGACGGACACGTGCGAGGACATCACGTACGGCGGCTGCAACGCGACGCCCAACAACTTCGCGACGAAGGCGGAATGCGAGCACGAGTGCCTCGGCTTGCCCCGTGAGTCTGCGCCACTCCCCGTGGGATCTAGGACGTTTGGGCGCGGACAGTTGGGCGCTGGCCGATTGGGCGCTGCCGTTTGGGCGCAGCCATTTGGGCGCCAGGTCCGTTTGGGCGCTGGCAATTTGGGCGCCAGGGCCATTTGGGCGCAGGCCAGTTGGGCGCATTGTATACAAAGTAGCGTTATTTTTTTACTGTCCAAAGCGAAACGATGGCATGCATAGGTCAACGCATTAAAGCAACATTTACCAAAAGGTTTAGCAACGTCTACACACAATCAATGAATATTTAGGCAACATTACGTACTACAGGAACGCTGCGGCGTGACGCACTACTAAAAAAGTCTACTTCGTCATCTCGAAGTTGTGGGCGATCCCTCTTAAATACTCTAAGGGGCGTTCGGGGCAAAACTGCTGAACCTTGCGCAGAATTCGCCTGTCGCAGTCTTGGAACTTCTTCTGCTTCTTCGGTGGAGAGTTCCCGGCGACGAGGCGCTCGTGGAAGAGGTCGCGCTCTTTCTGGATCTTCTTGAGCCCGTCAATGAGGCGCCAGACAGTCGGGTGGTCGACGCCAAGCTGCTTTTGCACGCGCCGGTTGCCCGCTTCAGCGTGGTTGTTGGTGCGCGCCTCGTCGGCAAGGGTGCGCTCGTGTACCGTCCACATTCGCCTCGGGAACTTTGGCGGTCGCCTGCCTGCGCCGCGAAAGCTTCGCTTGCCTGAAATTCACCTCCTACAGAATTCCTAAAATGTGACGTAATGTAGCTTCCTCCTCTCACCCACCCAGGTAATACTCTTCAAACCAGTCGAGGATCGGCTCGAAGTCGGAGTCGTCTTCTAGCGCGGTTGCAAGGGCGACGAAGAAGTCGTCGACGTGACTCAGTGGAACGAAGGAGATAGCCACCACCATTCGGCAGTGCAACGCAAAGTCTGCATCTGTGCGATAACGCGTGATGAGACGGGCGCTCTCGATCTGTTTCCGCATGTTCTTGGCGAGATGGAACAGGCATCCTGAATACGCGTCGTCTGCGGTTGCGTGTGCATGTCTAGCGGTGAGCGCGGCAGCCGAACTCAGCCATCATACCATGAATCTCTGCGTGGGGGAAGTGGTGGGCGACTTTTTTGAAAGCGGCTTCTTCAAAGTCGACAGACACGGAGAGCGGGTTTGCGGCGGGGCAGAGGCGCTTGATGACGCGGAACAGCAGGTCGTAGGATGGTCCTGCCTTGTTCGGTAGGAGGGCGTACAGAATGGGGTGTACGCCACCCAAATCCTCGGCAAGGACGACGTACACCTGTATTCCAAAAACCTTATGCCCAAAAAAACTACGCACGCCTATGTGAAGAGCAAATGTACTTGACCTGGGCGAAAATGTGAGGGGCAATGCTAAACGTGCCGTCCATAAACCAACGTCGGGAGCGGGAGAGAAGTTCGAGATTGCGCTGCCGGCCGAAAACAAGCAGACGGTGTGCACCCGCTCCCTCGTCGGCCAGTAGAAACGGTTCCTCTGTTAAAACGCCCGACTGACTTGTTGAAAATACACGCAATACACGCATGCAGTTTCCATACTGTTGCCCGATCCCGCATCGTACTCTCTGAATGGGGAGTCGACAGGAATTGTGAGCGCGGCTAAGTTGGGTGGGTCGGGAAGCGGCTGCTCAGGCAAATCGGCGCGGACGCGCCGAATCATCTTTTTCAGCGCAATGGAAGATGGCATCTGACCCTGGGCAGCCTGAGAGAGCGTCTGCACTGAGCCAGCCAAGACCTATAATACACGACAGACAAGACAGACAAAAACAGACTCACTGACGGGTGCAACGTATGGAACACACCTGGCCGGTATTTTCGACAGTCTCTGCGGCCCGGACTCTCATTTCCGTTATTGAGGCTTGTACCTCAACAGAGGCGGCGTCGCCTTCGCGGCAGCTGTGCTCATTCTTGGTGGTGAGCACTTCACCAGACTCGACTGAGGAGTGCAGACGAGCGCGGCAGCCGGACATTTTGCGTTCGCATCGCCAAAACTTCGTAGAGGAGTCGCTACTGAGCTTGTCGAAGACGTATAGGTGCCCGTCGTGGGTGAACTTGTCTCTCGCGCGCTTACTAAGAATTCTGCGAGACATTTCAGGAAAAGTGAAGAAGTGAAGGAGTAGTATTAGGCGCACAAAGATTAGATAGACCCCATGCTGAGTTGGCTTGGCGCCCAACTGGGTCTGGCGCCCAACTGGGTCAGGCGCCCAACTGGCACTGGCGCCCAACTGTCCGCGCCCAAACGGCCGCGCCGAATTGGCTGGCGCCCAAGTGGCCGCGCCCAACCGTCCCCCACCGCTCCCCGTGTCCAGCCAGCCAGGCATAGCGCCTCGTCGTCAGGTTGCCCAGTGTTTCGAGTGGCGCCATCGCCGCCCGACTGCTACCACGAGTGGGTACAGCCGGGCAACTCCACGACGCTCTGCCATTCGTACGAGATACACTGCCCCTGCCGGCAGAAGTCCTGCCCCGACGGCGAAGTCTGCGTCCTCGAGAACAAGGAGGCCGTCTGCAAGGCTGGCGTCCAGCGCCGCTGCCCGCCGCTGCCGGCAGGTCGGACGAATTTCAAGCTTTGTGCCACATGCGAAACGTTTGAACGCCTTAAGGAACGGCAGGCAGTTGCGTCGAAGAGTGCAGCTGCGACGCAGAGTGCAGTGACGGGAAGATGTGCTGCTCCAACGGCTGCGGTCACACCTGTCAGCGGCCGCTCACATTCCAACGCGGACGACGGCACTTTTGAAAAAAAAGAACAGGTAAAGACGATATTGGTGGTACACAACTTTCTCTGTTCTCCTTGATCTTCTTGTGCTTGATGTCACCACAATCGATGTGCTACGAGTCAGTGTAATGACGTAGAAAATTTTGTGCCACTTCGACAGAATACAGCAACGTTTGTCATCTAGTCTGCCAAGCTCATTACAGTGATTTTGGCAGCACATGTCACGCGTAAAGGGCATATTGTTGTAGAATCTGCAAAAAAAATTCCTGCGGCCAGTAGCGTAGCCAAGGGAAGGGGTAGGGGTACCCCTCCCCGAGATGGTGTGAAGCCCAAAAAATGCAACAGGGTCCTTCCTCTCTGTTGCAAAAATGCCCGGGCGAAAGAAGAGAGAGAGAAAGCATTTTAGCTCGTTTGTAAGGTTAAAAATGCTCGAACGTAGCTCAAAATAGGTTGAAATGGCTCGAAAGTGGCCCAAAATAGGTTAAAATTGATCGAAAGTAGCCCAAAAGAGGCTCAAAATGCTCAAAAGTAACCCAAAATAGGTTAAAATGCTCGAAAGTAGCCCAAAATCTCACAATTTTCGCCTGCGGCGCAACAGGGGGGACCCTGTGAAAAAATGAGAAATTTGTTCCCACTCCCGAAACCAAATCCTGGCTACGCCACTGTCTACGGCGCCGTTTTTTCGGGCAAACGATACACTTTGAGGCTTCTAAGGAGCAGTTTTGTTAACAATTTGCCTGCGGCGCTGTTTTTTGGGGCAAACGATGCATTTTTGATTGCTCGATGCGTTCTTTTGGTCAAACTATCACAAGAATTGCCTGCAGCTTTGCAAATGCACCTGAAATTATGTTTCAGTTCTCCTTCGAAAAATTTGTTTTGCCCCTCCCAAAACCAAATCCTGGCTACGCCACTGCTGGCTTGTATGCAGAACCGTCGTACCCCACTTGACCGGATCTTCAAATCGAATCTGTCGTCGGCTCTACGCGCGTGACATGCTGGTCGCACTGTGTGCTGTTATTGGGCAGCCAGTCGGTGGCGACGTCCACTGCGCAGTCGTGCTGCGTCGAGCAGCGGTTGTCGGACGAGCACCAGCCGCAGTAGGGGTCTCGCGCGCCCAGGCAATCCGTGCAACCGTTCAGTCTGGCGCAGTCGTGGACGCGCACGCGCAGCACCTGCATGCGTGGCTGGTGTGCTTAACAATTCACGGCACAACCCAAGCTAACCGAGTTGCTCGTGAGCGCGAGCACAAACTGGCCGGAGGTGTCGACTTCCATGTCGGCGAGCAGAGGCGTAGCGGACACGCTGACGGTGCTGTAAATGAAGCCGGCGTCCGTAGCCTCCACAACCGTCTGCAACAACTGGGATGCTTTGAGCGGCGGGCAGACAGACGCGACAACGCAAGCGCACACCTTTACGATAGAGCCTTGGGCGGTGCCGACAAAGACGACAGTGGAGTGGTGGGCTGTGGTGACGGCGAGCGCGGTCGCCCGCGTGCCGCGAGGCAGAACGACGGCGGGCTCGGCGCTGACGGCGATGCGGCCCGCCAACGGCTGGTTGAATACGGCCGAGCAGAGGTACTCCTTTGCTTCCAGGTACTCCAGGCCGTGGCACTGGTGCGTGACGCCCGTTAGCCAACTCATGCCCTAGAAGCCCGCCGTCACTCCCGACAGTCCACAACACCTATACCATTTTGAACGCCGACAAACTAACGGAGCTGGAGCGGCCTTTGAAGCAGGACTCGACGTTCTCCAGCACTTTCTCGTCGATCAACTTTATGGGAAAGACGCAGACGGCGGACTCCTCGCCCAGCCGACGCTGCTGCGCGCCCGTGCCTCGTACAAAAGTGGCAAAGAGCACCTTGTCGGTCGTGTCGATCCCAAGAGCTCGTGCCAGCTCGAAGCCCGCCATCGACAGGTACGCGTCCGTTACCAGATTATAGTTAACGTCGTTCTTTTTGCACTGCAGAGGCAATTCTACGTATCTGAAAGAGTCTGACTGGCTAGTGTCCGCAGTCTCGGCGGTGAAGACGAGCTAATCAGCATGGAACACGCACGTTCGGTAGTAGGGCGTTCGCTGGCAGACGCGTCCGACGACCGACTCGACACGGGCGGTGTCGGTCTCGTCGACGGGCTGGCGCATGACCCAGTAGGAGTAGTCGCCGTGCTCGAAGCCGAACACGTAGTCGATCCTGAACCTGCGCACGGCCGAGCCCAGCACCCACATGGCGCTGGTGCCGTGCACGGCCGTGGCTACGGGCTCGAGGAGGCGGCCGGCGCTGTCGTCCAGCGAGAACGTCCCCTTCGTCATGCCGACGCTCCTAACTCCTGCCATCCGAGTCCGCTGCTTTGCATGGTGCGCTAGCGACGCGCGTGCGTTGTACCGTCCTCATGCTCCGCTGTGAAGCCGGTGTAGAGGGCGGGCTCGAGAGGGGCGTCGAGAGACCGTGCTCCCCGTCCGATGAAGGCGACCGCCGTGCCGTCGGACCCGCGCGACATCATCTGCCGAGCCCGTGACCGGCCCTCCGTCATCTCGTCGATGTTCGTCAGATTTCGTAGTCGACAGCGACCGCCATTGGGCGACGTGCACTCGACCAGCTGCCTCCGAGCGGCGTGGATCGTCAGCGCCTACAAAAACGCGACTTCCATGGTTTGACACGAATATCCGAGTCGAGAAAGCTGGCCATGCGTATCATCTGGACATATGCATGAATCACCCCCATGTTCTATCCGTCATGTACCTACCTTGCAATCGCTGTCAGCGATACAGGATCGTCCCTGATCTGGTGTGGAAGTTCCGTGCTTGAGCTCGCAGATTGCTTGGTGCTCCGTAACAGGGCCCGTTTCCACCATGTTCCTCGCCTCGAAGTTCGGCAGCAGGTCGTACAAGCTGTTCTTGCCGCAAAGGTAAATCCGGTTTGCTTGACGGTCTAGCACCTAAAAAAGCTAGAATACTATTCTTCTGGTTGCTCCAGCGCTCTGTGCTTTGCCTTCAATGCACATTTAGCAAATTTCTTGCAGCAAATATACTAAAACAAACGTCCAGCAGCGGTGCAATGCACCAGATCAATTTGTTGTACACACCTCAAGCAACCACAACGTGAACTGGCAATGCATTTTCGTCGACTTGCCATTTTTTGAAGCGGCAAACTGTCGTTTTCAAGCGGATTGACAAACACGTTTTGGATTGCGTGTTCGTCAAGCGCAGAGGAGCGTCCGAAGTGACCGCCGCAGATTAGGCAGCTGAGCAGCAGCGAGGTGCGAAAACCGCCATCTCTGACCATCCTGACGGAGTTTGTCGACAGGTTTCTATCCGAGTGACAGCAGCAGCAGCCGACGAGACAAACAGCAAACGATGAGTTGGTTTGCGCCCTCTCATCGTCTCCGTTCAGAGCACACGCTCCCGTTTACATCTCTTGTTTACAGCCACATGCAACGTGAGATGTTTTTTTTCGACATCCACAAACGCTAGCGATCGGTTGCGCCACGAACAGCAGTGACGCGGCGATCCAGCACTCACGATGACGATGCCATTTTATGTAACGCGCACACCGCATATACAGCCCCAAAGCGCAGGCCGCAAAGTTTGACGTGGGCTTTGGACAGCGACGAATCGCCCCCCCCCCCCCCCACGCGCGAGAGCCTCAGTCCGAGGATGAAGGACGCGCTGAAGTAGTGGCCGAAGGCGAGTGGCACCCGGCGGATTCGCGGCGTTTACGCCCCCCAGTGACGCCTTGTCGACCAAGGTCGCCGAATCTGTTCGACGCTCAGTGCTGGAAAAACATCTGGGACCAACTCTGTGGGAGGAACTCAAAGACTGGAGCTAGTACTGCGCGAAAATGCTCAGCTGTGCCTTGGCGCACGCAGGCACGTGCCAAACTTTGTAAAACATCAAGAAAATACCAAAGACGCACACAAAAAATTGTTGCTGCGGCACCGGTTGCAACCCGTATTATTATTCGAAAACGAAAGAAGCACAGCACCTGCGACTGAGAAAGCGAATGAATCCGCCTGCTGTTCGTAGTTGTACACCATATAAATTGACTAGTCGCTTCCTGTACGTGCATGTATGTGCGCGTTTCTGTTTTCTGTTGTCGATGTTAGGCAAGCTTCTGATTGGTCATAATCGGTCAGAATGAGATATCTTGCTCAATTGCTGCTGCTCGGCTGGCTCGGCTGCGTCGTTGTGGCTTGGTCGCAGAGCTGCGTCGACCACCGCCTGCCCGAGACGACACCGTTCGGCTGTCGGTGGGTGCGACGCGACACGGACGAAGGCTGCGTGCGATACTATCTCACCTGCGAGCCCGGTGCGCCACTCTGTCGTCTCTATCCAAAACTCGACGGCGACATCGCGCCCAGGAGTAGACGATACGTGTCGCCAGCCGCCCTACCGCGGCCCCTGCGAGCAGAGTCATCTGCGCTGGTTCTACAGTCCCCGGCTCAGTCGCTGCCTCCGATTTGTCTACGGCGGCTGCGATGCCAACCGCAACCTCTTCTTTACCCGCGTCGAGTGCGAAGCGCGCTGTCGCGGACAACCGACGGGTTGGGAAGAACCGTGGAAACAGCCATGTTACCAATAGGCACACCTCGTGGCTGGTTGGCCCATTCGATTGCAGCGGCTGCAGTCTGCTCGTCGACGAGCTGTCCCCACTGCCACGAATGCAAGGCTGTCGATGTCCAGGCCAAGTGCGTCGCGACGGCCGATTGCTCGGCGTGTCCAGGTCGTGTGACTACGCGCGCCCGCCTAAATCAGTTAGGTATGCCTGCGAATCAACGGCCACTCGACAACCCCTTCAGCGGACGAGCCTGTGGCCCAGTGCCTCGCGGAGCCCTGCTCGGTCGAGAGCTGCGCCAACGCCACGCACTGCCTCAACACCTTCTGTGGAGGCTGCAACGCCCACTTTTACGACGCTCAGTGGAACGCTCTGACAGCCGACGAGTGTGGCAGCGCAGGTGAGGGTGGAGGCGCTGCCAAGTCTTCGCCTGTGCAACAAGATAATGAGCAAGCAGCGTCAAACTCAACGAGCGCTGAAGCAAATCAGTGTGCTGGACATACGTGCAGTGGCGTCTGTGAACGCTGCAGAACGAATTCGATCGGGGAGCCCAAGTGCGTCGTTGAAGCCGACTGCACCTGCCCAGCTGACCGTGAGCATAGGACATTGTTAGCAGTCGTGGTCTTACAATCTCCACTGCCCAATTAGAATTCCTGTCTTTCAGTGCCCGTGGCGCAGTGTTTTGCCGATCCCTGCTCGACGGAAACTTGTCCCAAGTCCCAGCACTGCATCGACACCTACTGCGGCGGCTGCAACGCCCACTTCTATGACCAGCAATGGAACGAGCTCACCCAGGATCAGTGCAATATAAGTGGTCGGTTGCAGGTGCTTCTCCTTCTCACTTACAATGTAGTTGTGAATTGAAGCGGTGTCTGGTGCTCAGAAGAGGATCTTTGCCACCTGGTGGACTGCCCTCCTGACCGGCCGCACTGTGGACGCCGTCTCGGCACGGAGGAGGCGGTGTGCATGACGGAGAGCGAGCGCGTGGCCGTCTGCGAGGTCAGCTGGGAGCGCCGAGCAGTTGGGAACACCGAGGAGTGCTCCGGCTCTGGCTCGGTCTCTTTGTGGTTCTTCAACCCAGAGACGCGCAGCTGCGAGGAACTCTACGATGGCGGCTGCGGCGGCGGCAACGACACTCGGTTCAACTCGCGAGCCGAGTGCGAGCGCGTCTGCCCGCCCCGCGACCCCTTGGACTGTCCCGTGCACGACGTGCCTCTGCCGCCGCCCGGCTGCAAAGTCGTCGTCGAGCCGGACGAGCGCACCGGCTGTCCCATGCCCGAGTTCAGCTGCACGGGCGGTCCGTGTGCCAATCACGCCTGCAACGGCACGTGCGAGCGCTGCGTCGTTGAGGAGGCGCACTGCCTCGTCGAGCCCTGCCCCGTCATCGCAAAGTGCCACAGTACGCTGCCACAAACAAGAGCATTGCTGCGATGCGCTGCAACAAACCGGTACATTTTCAGCGAAACGCGGTTGCATAGACGTGGCAGCTGCTCAAACCGTTGGAACGGCTCCAGTCACAGCTGTCAGTAGCCGCCCACCCGGCCCTCGGAACCTAGATGACATTTAAAGGAGTAAATTTGGCTCGAATAATTAAAACGACACGTACCTTGTAGACCACATCTTTTGGTCTTCGACGGGCCGTGTTTGTTTCTCTCGCTGTGAGATTGATGACGCCATTGTGCGTGTATGTTGCCACTAACTGACCACACATGACAATTAACTAGAGTACGATGAATATGCGAAATAATCAATACGGTATACAACGACAGTTCTACTGGCCAACGAGGTGTTTGCCGATGCCAAAACGGCTTCAGAAACGCGGCCCACACACAGCGCAACAACAACGGAGCGGACACGGAGCGGCTTGTGCAACCCAATCTGATCACGTTATAGCCGGTCAACAACTGGGAAGTCAGCGTCAGTAGTCGGTTCAAAGAAAGACGCATCTCAAAACAAAAAAAGTGCATTGTACCGGTAGTCAATTTCTACTGTTAGTGGCAGTCGTTTTGTTTCGCGACTTCTAATGAAAGAAAAAGCCAGTAGCAGCGAGTGCAGTACACGGTTCGTATCGTGTCACAACTCTGTCGACTTCAGCGACTCATCCTCTCCATCAGCGCGACCAATTCTGTGATGAGCGTCGTCGTGGCCTCCACGTCGCAACAGTCAGGCTGTGCAAACGTCGAGAACAAAAAGTACAATCCCACTGCTGCAGCAGAGATGATCGAGAAGACTAGGATGGCCACGCCGATGACGAGCGACGCGCCATTGGAACAACAAGGGCAGACCGCGCTCTTCTTGGGAGCTCTAGAGTTGCGATGCTCGATGACTGTATCTTGACACGTGTGCAATGCACTGTACAGTAAAGTTTGGGACTTCGTGACATCGCCACGAGTATTCGAAGTGCACATACATGTATAGGCTACGACTTGTACAAAGGTTGGGTGTGGCTCTCGCGTGGTGCGAAGTCTCGACAAGAGTGGCAGCCTCACATGTATTCGCTCAGTTTCTCGGGCGGTCTGATAGGCGGTGGACGGAGTGGCGGATCGTTTGGCGCTGCAGCAATGTCTGCAGTTGCGTCCTCCAGAGCAACCGAATAGCCAACGTCGTCGTAGGAGACGGGATCGATGGGCGCCGTGAACTCCTTGTACACGTCCACCGAGCAGTGGTACACGACGTTCTCGCGCTGGAACACGAGCGTGAGAGTCCGACGTCATATTTTTAGGAAACATCCGCGGTGTTGCAGTGATTGATGCCCGCGCATCGTTGCGTGGGTGTGTAGAGGGTGTCTTGCCATGCATGCTGCGCAATACCTCTACACTGTACTTGCTACATACCGTCTGTTGTTTTGACTCGGCGCAATTTTACAACGTCATCCGCGCGCGACACAGCAGGGCGTCAATTGCTGCATTCCAAGGCGCCATACGTGGACTAGATATTGTTATGAGCTGCTTGACGACAACTTTCCTCCTCTGGATTGCATAACGATACACACCTACATACGTGCTCGCTATTTAGCTTGTTACTAGCAACCATACTGACCTTGGACTCTTCCGTTGTAATCCAAAACTCGTTCTTGACCACGCCTCTAGAGAGCAGCATCTCGATGACGTCCAGATCGGCCGGAAAAAACTGTCGAAAAAACTCCTTGGGCACTTGTAATTCGAGTGCGTTTACGCCGTCCAAAATCAGGTTTGGACGGTGCACATGCAATGTCAGGTCTGCGGGTCTCTGCTGACTTGGAGTTGCTCCTGAAGCTGACGGGGCACAAATTTGACGCAGTGTTTACTAGTTCTGACGATCTCAACATTGGACTACTACTATGAACACAGCAGGGAGGGGTGCCACTCCGCGCTTTTATAATGGGCGCGCGTGTTCAGTTTTTGCGCACTCGCCGCCACTCGCCAACGCGTCGGCGGATTTGCATCAAAATTGGTGGCTAAGTAGGAAATTTCACGGGCTACAAGATGGCGTTAACAGTTTCTAGCCGCTTTTGGAATTTTCGCGAGAACAGTCGCATTCTTCTGTCGCGGTGTAAAAAACGCGCTTTACAGTAAATTTATAGCCAGCGTAAAAGTTTTTATTAAAGGCCAAATTTAAAAATCTAAAAGACTAGGATTACGGGTATTGCCCTAAAGTTAATTTTATCCCATTATAGCTCCGCTCCATCTCTCACCCCCATGGTGGGCTAGGCCCAAAACTGAAAATCCACTTTTTGCGCCATTTGGTACCAAAACTTTAGACGTCCATTTCTAAACAAAAAATTGTTCGAATTAAGACAAATATGGGTTACGTATAACCGCCTCGACGTCCTCTTTCGAATGCCGTATCGTGCGCCGCGCTCCGACCTACGGTTCGGCCGCACGGCGCCTGTAAGCGGTCTCGGGTGCCAAAATCGACTAAAAATTCTAATATTTAGAGTTCAGGTTCTCAGCGCTGGGGAGGAAATTCGCAAATCCGCTTGACAAAAAGTTTTCTACCTACCTCGACTACGAACCACGGAAATCTCATCGCTGGGCGATAAGCATGCAGACCTGGCTAGTCCAAAAGGTGTGTTTTTGTCCATTTTCCATTGTAATTGCAATCTTTTAAGTCTATTTTCTCACGCGTTTGTTAATTATATCCAAAACGTTTGTGCAATTTAGATTCGCCTCATCATGCTGAACAACCGGACGTGCGATTCGACCAGGTTTGCAAACTTTTTATTTTCTTGAGTTTTGAGCACCACAATTCTGGAAGTCGGAATAACTATAAAAAATAAAAAGTTTGCAAACGGTCGAATCGCACGTCCGGTTGTTCAGCATGATGAGGCGAATCAGGGTGTACGCGTCAGCGTACAACCCTAATATGTGACGACTTCTGAATGCGGGTTTTTGAAATTTCGATCGCCTATAACTTTTGATTGCCTGAACGGATTTCGGCGCGTTATGGCTCAAATAAACCGCCTTCTTCTGGGGCATCGAACGCGCCATAACGCGTTTCCTTGTTTTACTGAATGGGGTCAGTAGTTCCAAAAATGTTTCGCAAACGCGTCTTTTTTTTTTTTTCATGTTCTCTGCCACTTTTTTGGAGCGCCGCTCGCGAACGCCAAGAGCGATTGGCCTGAAACTTGGCGTGTAAGCGCGACCCATGATGGCATTTTCAACATGCAAAGCATTTGCCTCTAGGTCCTACCAGTGTTGAGTTATGGCCGATTTTCCCCGTTTTTTTGGACATAGTCGTTTTTTTGGCCAAAATTTTGTGCGCTATAGGCGCCTCAACCGCTCATCGCAGAGATTTGCTATAATGGTGAAAGTTGATCGCCTAGACATGTAGCATTGTACTTTCAACAAATTGGGCGCGACCAGTGTCTATATCGACAATGGCGATTTTTTTTCATAGTTCTGACAAGAGTAAAACTCCAAAAAATGCCATGTAAACCCCCAATTTTTTTTTATTTTCGTGAACAATACGTCAAGGCGAGTCATCGGTGGTCAATGTTTTTAAAGTTTCATCACTGGATAATGAGATATGAGCTCCTGAACCTTCGAAAAATGATTTTATTTTTAATTTTTTTTTTATAATTTTTTTGTTAAATTAATCGGCATGAAACTTTGCAAACATATGCTGTATACAATCAGAAATTAATCCCCCAAATGGATTCTTCCTAAATGCCCACAATCTTGAGATCCGGAACACTTAGTAATGTTGCGTCTTGGACAACAAATCGAGAGGTCGCGGGTTCGACTCCCGCTGGCGTCTCTGCCATCTCTTAAAAACCAATCAATATTGCGTTACCCCAGTGTCCCTTCCTGCCCCACCCATGTTGTTCCCATGAACCACCCTGCATTTTTTTCAGTTTTTTCGTTTTTCTTTTCAGATGTTAAAATGTTTTTTGGCTGACTTCAAGTGCTTTTGGGATGTGCACTCTCATGTGCAACCTCACAAGGCACACATTCACGCACGCACGCACGCACGCACACACACACACGCACGCACGCACGCACGCACGCACGCACGCACGCACTGACGCACGCACGCACGCACGCACGCACGTCCACCCGCACTCTTGCATGCGCGCACGCACACACCGACGCACGCAAGCACGCCCGCACTCTCGCATGCACGCACTCGCGTACGCACGCACGCACGCACGCACGCACGCACGCACGCACGCACGCACACACGCACGCACGCACGCCTGCACTCTCGCACGAACGCACACACGCACGCACGCACGCACGCACGCACGCACGCAAGCACGCACTGACGCACTCTCGCACGCACGAACGCACGCACGCACGCGCGCACGCACGCACGCACGCACGCACGCACGCACGCACGCACGCACGCACTTTCGTACGCATGCACGCACGCGCGCACGCACGCACGCACGCATGCACGCACGCACGCACGCCGTAGTTGACCACCATCTTGGCCGCGCAGAGGGTCGCATAGGACGCGTCCTCAACGAGCATGCTGGTTGTGGTGGCGTCCTCGTGGTCGGGCTTGGGGTAACGAGCGCGTCATGCGCCACTCGCTGGTGTTCAGCCCCTGATTCTGTAACTCGAGGAGTTGCAGCACGTCCTTGGTGTTCGAGACGTTGCCCAGGAAGGAAGGTGTTTGTAAAGAAATTCTACAGTTTTGAACTTGTACACTGTACACATTTAATACGACGTTTCGGCTACAACACCCCCTCCCCCCACAGAATGGTCTCTGGCGTCCCCCCCCCCCTCAAGCATTCGTCGCGCTGGCGTCGGCGCCGGCGTGTACATTCCGTCTCTGAACGTGGAGCAATCGATACCGCTTGGTAGAAGTGCAACCGTCTTTCAGGCGGAAGTTTTGGCCATCAGCTACGCTGCCCAGCATCTGGCGGGGCTGGAGGTTGGCGAGGAGGACGTCGCGATTTTCTCTGATAGTCGCGCCGCCCTCCTGGCCATTAGTTCCTGCAAGACGAGCTCTCGTCTTGTACGGGAGTGCAGAAATGCGCTCAACGCTATTCGTGCTCGGAGCATTCAACTGTTCTGGGTTCCAGGACACTCAGGGGTTGCAGGAAACGAACGCGCCGACGCTCTGGCTCGTGCCGGATCGCTGACGCCGTTTGTAGGTCCGGAGCCGGCGCTCGCCGTCAGTCCGGCCTTAGTCCATCAGCAACTCGACGCCTGGAGACGCAGAGAGCACCGCCTCCGCTGGGATGCTCTCCAGTCTTGCCGACAGGCCAAGGAACTGATCGCGGGCCCGTCAAAGGACCTGTCCAGGAGAGTTCTCAAGCTGCCGCGTGCAGTGGCACGTGTAGTGTGCGGTGTGCTTTCAGGCCACTATCTCAATGCGCACTTTCGGCGCATCGGCTTCGCCGACAGCCAAGTGTGTCTCAAGTGCGGGGTGGAGGACGAAACGTGTCTTCACTTCCTAGGGCAGTGCGACGCCCTCGCGGTGTTGCGCCTCAGACTGTGGGGAATGGCGTACGCCACTCCCCAGCAGATTCGAGAGCTCTCTCTAAAAGATGTCCTGGGGCTGTGCCATGCCTCTGGACGCTTCGAGGAGCTCTAAGAGTGAACGTTGCTTTGGGGTATTCTAAATGGGCCTTTCAAAGGCTTCCTAGAGTCGCCCCCAAACCAACAACAACAACAACCCCCCCCACCCACTTCAAAAACCCGGTTACATGTATGCTACTGTGGTAGGGAAACTCACGCCCCCTGTGTGGGTGCACCTTGTTTGCACCCGAAATCCGTGCACGCGTGGGAGCACATTTCGTACATATCAATACGAAAAAACACTGTATTAAGGAAAAATTTGCAGGCAGCTGCAAAAAAGGGGAATATGTGACTTCCGTAGAGCTGAAGTCCACTTTGAAAAAAGATTGTATAAATAAGAGCATTGCAGTGGAGTCCACTTTGAAAAACGATTGTATAACAGCATTGCAGTTGATGTGGAGTCCATTTTGAAAAACGATTGTATAAGAGCATGCAATGGTATGAACAGTCGAGGTCGACCATACAGTGCCACTCCAGTCAGTTGTGCCCGCCCGGTGTAGTGGTGTGGCAGAGGTTTTGAAACAGTAGTCCCCGGTAAATTACTTGAAAATTTAAGACGCTCTCTCTCACACACACACGCACGCACACACACGCACACACACACACACACACACACACACACACACACACACACACACACACACACACACACATGCACACACACACACACACGCACGCACGCACACACACACACACACACACACACACACACACACACACACACACACACACACACACACACACACACACACACACACACACACACACACACACACACACACACACACACACACACACACACACACACACACACACACACACACACACACACACACACAGACACACAGACACACAGACACACACACACACACACACACACACACACACACACACACACACACGCACACGCACGCACACACACACAGACACACACGCACACACACACACACACACACACACACACACACACACACACACACACACACACACACACACACACAGACACACACACACACACACACACACACACACACACACACACACACACACACACACACACACACACACACACGCACGCACACACACACACACACACACACACACAGCTCGGCTACACGTGTCGTCGTTTAGATCCACATCGTCATGTACAAGTGCCACGCTTTGGCTGACAACTGCGGCGAGTGTCTTTTGCTCGACAGAGCCAAATTCCAATGCGGTGCTCCATTAGTTCATTGCTTGACGATCCTCTGACGACGAAGTTGACAAACTGCCGGAGTGTGTGCACCACACAGGCTGGTGCCAGACGGGGCCGTCGGCCGGCTGGTGCGGGCAGCGGCCGAGTTGCCCTGCCTCGTTGGGCGCCGCGAACGCCATCCTCCGGTTCTATGCGGACAGCGACGCTGGCCTGTGTCCCTGGCCTCGTATCACCGCCTTCTCGCCAACAAAGGGGCCCGTCCAGGGTGTGACGCGTGTCATCATCGACGGCATCAACTTGGGACGCCGTTTCGAAGACGTTGACGGCAATGTACGTGTTCGTTTGCGCGCCACGCACGCACGCACGCACGCTCGAGCTAGCGAGAGAGCGACGCATCCTCCTGTGCACACAACGACAACACGAATCCATGACGCAGCGCCGTCGCCCAGCAGTGCGAGTTGCGACGTTTCATGAAGGTGTTCATCAACAGTGCGGTGTGCAACGCCGTTCGGTCGATGTACGTGCCGACCAAGAGGGTGGTTTGCATCACGCCGCCCGCCTCACCACACGGCAGACCCAACAACAATCCAATCATCATTCGACTTGCAGTAGGCAGCAGCTTGTGTGACGACGATGAAGTTGCTTTTTAATACAATGTTCAATCCCATATTGCAGAATGATACGATTTTCACAGCAGTGACGCAGAAGAATTTTGAATTCGTCGTGCCAAAGATTACCGACTTTTCGCCAGTTCAAGGGCCTCTGAGTGGTGGCACTAACGTGGAAGTGCACGGTCGTCGATGCAGTCCGTCTGCGCCAGCATCATCACCGTAAAACTTGCTGCCGTGCAGGCATTCACCTGGACGCTGGTTCCAACTTTATCGTTCGCATCGGCAAAACTTCGTGCCGACTTATGGGCTCTCGACTGACTGATCGCTTCGTCTGTCGAACTGGCGTGTCTGGGGCCGTCAAGGACGGCTCTATAGAAATACGGATGGACAATGCAGAGATTACAACAACGCAGCCACAGTTTCAGTTTAGGAGAGTTACGAGCAGCACGGTCGCTTCTTTCTGACAGGCAAGTCAACTGTTTAGGGCGGACCCAGTGGTGACTGCGTTGCGTCCCTCCAAGACGCTGCTCTCGGGTGGCACGACAGTTGAAGTGCGCGGCGAACGCTTCTCTCTGATCCAAAGGGCGCGCCTCGTCGTCAGGTGGAGAGGCGAGCTGCACCGAGGGCCGGTCTGCAACCGGACCGCTGACGACCGTTTACTCTGCAAAACGCCAGACCTCGAACCGGGCCGACGGCCGGGGGAACCGAGACGAGTGCTCAAGTCGCCCGCTCCCGCAATTGACTACGGGCTCGAGCTGGATGGTGTCGAGTCGCAGAGGTATAGATCCTTCTCACGGCTCTGCAAGGTGTGACACGCAAGCATTGATTCATTTCTAGAAACCTTGCGGGCCGGCCTGGTTTCGACCCATTGATCGTCCTGCCCGACCCGATGATTCGCAAATTCGAATCAACACAATTCTTCCGTCAAGACCATACCTGAACCGTGAATAACGCAATCAAAATTGTACCAAAATAGACTTGCTTGAGTGAGAGGAAAGGGCGTTTCGTTTTTCTAGACAGAATTGTGTGTCGCCTCAGTGAAGAAAGAAGGCGGGGTGGAGAATGAATCATTCCCTCTCCGCCAGTTGCAGGTATGGTCCCGATGGTTACCTACTCGGGATTGACGTCGAGTTGTTCGACACGAACGTCGTCCTCGATGACGACATTGAGGTCCGCGTGGGTAATGCCCACTGCAATCGCATATCAATCACAGCCAAGACGATCATCTGTCAGCCGCCCGCCACGAGGCCCACACCTCTTCTAGCAGACAGTCCGCATCCCGAGGTCCTCGTCTTCATCGGCAACAAAAGGTAGGCGAGAGCTTTTCGGCACTCTATCTTGATCGGGCTGCTTGGGCAAAATCGGTGAATTCACTACTAGCTGGTGAATTTGTGAAAAAAAGGTGAATTCACCAACCAAGCCCGCCCCCTTCAGTCTGATCACGTTGATTTGCTCCATTGTCTGCGTTTTCAAGCAACTGGGCAGTAGGGACTATAGGACATAGGTTGAGAGAAAAGACGCTGGTGGTGGTGGGTGTTGGCGCTGCCGATATGGAGAAGCTGTCGGTCTTTTAGGCACCAGCTGGGCTACCTGAGCTACGAGTGGGCCACGGACCGCTGCCTGGCGTGTCTGAAGGAGCACGTTAAGCGGCTTGAGAACAAGCAGCTCGCCGACTCCATCCTCAAGCTCCTGCCAGCCTCCTTGGCCGACGTCTGATTGTGTACACCGTATAATTTGTGCAACCTCGCTGTGCATTCGTGCAGGCGCCACGTTCCTGCGAGACAATTCTCGTTTCACTTCCATGCCACCATGTATGTACATAGGTACGCAGCCTCATCAGAGGTAGCGGACCGCACGGGCAGACAGTAGAGTTACCTGCCCACCAGTGGCGTAGCCAGGACTTGATTTCGGGGGGGGGGGAGTTCAATCTCGGCCAAATTCTCAATTTTGCAACAGGGGGACCCTGTCGAGTTTTTTTGGACATTGCGCCAGTTCGGCTGGGGAAGCTTTAGACACTCTCCCATCCAATCTGTTTACACGCTTTGCGCTCGTTTGCCTGACTACATTCACACCAAAACGTTAGCAATGTTGTCAAAACGGTCGATTTCCGTGGTCAAAATAGCGCCGCTGGCAAATTTTCTTGAGTGGCGAAACGTACTTTACACTGTTTTTATGCAGAACAATGCGCCGCAGGCGAAAATTCGGCTCCTTAGTGTCGTTTTCATCATTATTTGCGTTGAAATTGAGAAAAATGCCCATATTGGTACATTGCAACAGAGGGTACCAAGTTAAAAAATTTGAGCTTCATAGAATTTCGGGGAGGGGGAGCTCCCCCCCCTTGGCTAAGCCACTGCTGCCAACTTAAGGGATTAGGAGCGGAGGCAGTGTTCGTAGACAATCTCTGAAATTTGTTTCTACACAACTCAAAGGTAAGATCCGTAGCTGTAGCTGACAGTGCCACCGTGACACTAACATGTTTTGAGAACACTTGCGAAAATCACCGTTGTAACGCCAAACGCTAGAAAGAAATTGGTAAACCAGTTTTAACCGTCCCTTCCCGAAATAATTTTCTAGATACGTCGCAGTTTCGTTTCTTTTCTCAACGTCCGGTTGAGCGACGAGGCCGACATCGATGAGTCGGCCTCCGCCGACCAGGTGTCCCCGCGTCCTCCTCCTCCATTCTAAACCCTCCTCTGAGTCCTCTCTGACTTGAAGCCACCAGTACGAATGTTGCTTGCGCTGGGTGGAAGCCGATTTGTCGCCACAAGCCGATCTAACGGTCTTTATCAACAACAGGAACGCAGGTCCGCACGAATACACCCACACACAGTTCTGGCCAGCAGTGTGGTACGGCCTCTTGGCTGCACCGTGAAAAGCGCACAATTGCTCACGCTTTAGCTTTGGCGCGTGTACGCTCTGCGCCGTCGCTGCGCACACAATACACATAGGGAAGCGGCCCTGCGAGAAGAGCGACGGTGGAGTGGGTGTGCGCGTGTGACTTGGTGCGTCAGCGTGACCGCTAGGTACATAAATTAGGAGCGCCGCTTTATTTTACGCTGCAGTTGGCGCCAACCACGAAATATATTCTGCGGATTTGGCTAAAGTGCAGATGGAGGGAGAGGAAGAAGTGGTGACCGTGCAACCGCAGCCGCAGTCGGCGACTGAGCAGCCGGCGGTCGACGCAGAGGAAGAGGCACGAAAAAAGAAGGAAAAGAAGCAGCGAGAAGAAGAGGAAATCGAAGAGTGTCTGGGCGAGTGCTGCGAATGCTTCTGCGATGATGACGATTGATTGGTGTACCTTCGGATTGTGGAAATGCACAACTGTTGTTTTTGTAGTACCCACTACCCACAGCACAGCAGAGGTATTGTTCCGCTTTCAGTTTGTCGGTTTGTTGAACTGTGCACTATAGTACAGCCTAGAGTGCAGTGAAATACGTAGGTACATGTACATGGTTTTTGCGTGTACCTAACGCGATCGTTTCGGTGTTCAACTCTGCGCATTTCCATTTCATTCTCTGCCCTGTAAGATTCTGGCAAAGATTAGCAGTCACCGCACTTAGCTGTAATCGGCTCAGCTGTAATCGGCAGCCTCTAGACCGGTATTTCTTAAGTTTCGCTGCGGAACGGTTCTGTAATCCCCGCCCGCTTTCGCCGGTCAATTTCAAGTCTGTCCGCCTGTCGCGTTCACGGCTGGAGGGGCGCTGAAGAATCTGCGCTAGAGTCGAGACCACCTGTTTTTGAGCCCGTTTTCGGGCGCCGACGGCCGAGTAAGCCGCCGGAGGAGGGAGGTGGTCGACTCCAGATGCGTTCCCGCCTTCTTCACAATTGGCGCGGGCGCGGGCCAGCAGAGCTTTGTTTATAATTGTCGAATCGCGGGCCTTCGCTCTCGGTCGGCCGCCTAACAAACCCGACTGGGACGGCAGGGGAACGCCGGCTGTACGAGACACTGCGGGGCGAAGGCCGGGCCGGTCTGAAGCCTGATCCGCCTTTTGTGCGCCTGAGGGCACAAACCGGGAAGCGGTTCCGCTCCTCCAGGCGGCCAGCGCTGCCTACACACCGCGGGAACGAGCAGTGCGGTTGCGCCGACTTCGGCGCCCGATTTCACGTCAGCGTCTCGTTCGATGGAGCCTATATGACGAGGCGGCCGCCAGCAGCGACGTAATCCTCGTGTCGATGCCGCAGCAGCGCAACAGCGAGTCCTCAGCCGTGGCTCACTAGCGGGGTCGCTCGTGCCCCCGCGCACCGAAAGACCCATTTCCTTTTATGGTGCTGGAAGAGGCTCTCGCGAATAATTGGAAAAACGTCGTGCCGCGCGACTGGACGCGTCGACCGCCGCAGCGGCGGCCGTGGATGATCGTTGCCGCGGCGACCGCTCGTTTCGGAGGCACATGGTCGGCCTGCTTTCTCCGCCTCCGCGACTCTGCCTCTTCGCCCTCGCGTCGCTCCTCGTCGTCGTCAGCTCGAGTATGCACAACTTCCGGTGCCCACGGAGGCGCGCGCGCGCCACGCACTCGCGCTACGTCCAGGCCACCCTCCGTCTCTGAGCACGCTGGCGCACCACGTCCGGCCGGCGAATCGGGCCGCCTGCGCCGACTTCTCGAACGACGCGTTCGGAGTGACGAGCGCGCTCCGGCAGCTCAGCAGCCCCAACTACCCGGACGAGTACCCCGCCGAGCTCGACTGCGTCC
This sequence comes from Paralinhomoeus sp. GSCO2_6, assembly GCA_030248085.1. NCBI lineage: Eukaryota > Metazoa > Nematoda > Chromadorea > Monhysterida > Linhomoeidae > Paralinhomoeus > Paralinhomoeus sp. GSCO2_6. Next base: position 24,696 of record JASAMY010000505.1, on the reverse strand, counting down.
GCGTCGTTGACGCGCCCTCCGACGACTACGCGATAGAGCTCTCCTTCCGAGGCGCCTACTTCGAGGTGCGCGCGCGCGACTTCGAGGTTCCAAGACCTGGCAGGAGTCTTACGACTGTGTTCCCAGATAGAGTGGCAGTACCGACGAGGCGGACTCCGTCACGCGTCGGCGAAAATGGCGTGCAGTCGCGACTTTCTCGAGGTGCGCGACGGACCCTTCGGCTGGTCACCGCTGCTCGGCCGCTTCTGCGGCCGCGTCCATCCGAGGCGGGCAGTCAAGGCCGTCTCCGGCCACATGTGGCTGCGCTTCAAGACCGACTCCAAGTTGCAGTACAAGGGCTTCAAGGCCTCCTACAGCTTCAGGCCGGTTTCCGAGTTGGAACGGCGAGGGAGGAGTCGTCACAAGCTCGGTAGAGACAACTTTTCTCGCCCGGGCCGCCTTCAAAAGCTCTCATTTTTTTGCAGTCGGCTGCAACGGCACAGTGAGCGAGAGTGGCAGGCACGACGGCTTCATCGACAGCGCCGAAATGTTGGCCACGTACCAGCGACACGCGAACGGAACAGCCGAGACCATGGAGTGCGTGTGGCGACTCGAGGCACCAAGCCGACATCACAAGGTGACCGGCCGACGGCCGTCCGGCTGACTTGTTCCCGGGTGCCGGATACGACGGTTGGATTCCACTTTCAGCTGCGCCTGCAAGTGCCTTCGTTCAAGCTGGGCCACCCGAACCAGTGCGTGCACAACTTCCTCGAGGTGTACGCGGGCAACACGGCTGGGCCGCCGCTGACGGGCCGGCTGTGCAGCGTCGTGGCCAACAACGTGGACACGGACAGCTCGTTGCTGCACGTCCGCCTCTTCGCGACGCGCGACGTCCTCGAGGCGCCCCACTGGCACGTCCAGATCCTCTACACGGCCTACCTGGGCGCCGACAACTGCAGCGGAGACGACGGCGACGGAGGGACGCTGTTCGACTGCGGCGACGGCACCTGCGTGGACAGGACGCTCGTGTGCAACGGCAGGGACAACTGCCCCTACAAATTCGACGAGCGAGCCTGCGAGCCAGGTCAGCTAACGCTGACCACATCGGTTGTTCGGCTCTCGCACCAGCATCTCAGTTGGTTTTGGCATTCAAAATCGACCTGTGCGACCGTTCAGTCACTTCATTCGAGCCAGCGATCTTGCTGCGAGGACCCTACTTGGTGATCCTGCTGGTGGCGCTGACCATGATCATGCTCGTGTGCGCCTGCTCCCTCGTGCTCAACTACTGTCCCAGCTGCAAGCGACAGCACCTCAAGTACGACGACTATCTGAAATCGCTGGCCGCAAAGCCGCCGCCGCCTCCTCGCAAGCACACGCTGCCCAGGCGGCACACGCTCTCCGTCCTCTTCCCCGCGATCGGTGGGCGCGCACGCGACTCTCGCTCGCCGCTGTAGCCCTCAGACTCGCTGTAGGGGACCGGCTGCTTCTGAGAGAAGCCAAAGTGAAGTCGGAGGCGGTGCCCAAGAGCAAGTCCTTGGGCGCGCTCACCAAGTCCCAAGTCTCGGTCGTGCCGTCGTCGCTTGGCGCAGTGACCAGGAACGCGGCGCCTGGAGTGTCGTCGGAGCGGGAGCCGCCCTCCCCGATAGTGGTCCGACACGAGCAGCCGGCTGCCGATGCGGGGCGAGCGGCGCTGACGGCCCGCTTCCAGCGCAAGCACACCGAGTCCGAGAGTCGGCTTGCTGACATCGGCACGGGTCTGCTGGAGCTGAAGCAGCAGCTCGAGGTGGAGCGACTGGCCGAGAGGAGAAGACGACTCGTCAGGACCGCCCCCGACGTCGTCATGAACGGCGTCGCCGACTGGCGACTCCAGCCTACCACGAGCAGTGCCAGTCAGCCCAGCGTGGAGCTAGAGCTCCTCCCGTCTAGGTGCGAACCTGCACTGCAGTCTCTTTTGTCAAGCTTCTAAATTTCAATGTACACTCTGACGTCAGACGCATGCTTTGCGTTCACGAAGTGCGGCAACGAACCGGCTTTCAGGCCCGAGAAGCTCGTCACGTTCCGAGGAGCGGCCGAGCAGTCGACAGCAGTCCGGCAGCCCGTCGTCTGGGAGCCGGGCTCGCCAGACGCCGTCGCGTCGGGCAGTGGCGAGACGCGCGACGCCGCCGAGACGGTCGTGCTCGGTCGGCCCTACTTCTACGGCGCGCCCCAGCGCGGCCTCGGCGAACAACAACACCCTGTCGACTCCGCCACGTCACCGAGAGTGGTCTCCTTCAAAGGCACACTCAGACCGGACGCGCCCAGAACGGAGCGCCTCGTCTGACCGCGTGCCGCCGACAACTGTGCAGACGCCAGATGAATATGATTATAGTTTGCGCCTGTGCCTCGACGCTACAATATTTGTTCTCCCCACGATTTGGCCTCCCGAGTGAGCACGATTGATGATTTGGTTTTAAGAACTGAAAGGAACCGGAGAGATGACCGACAACTCATTGAAATCGGCTCGTTGCACGCATGAAAGCGGTAGTTCTGAGTTCAAACTACAGAAATGTTCAGAAACTTAACATGAAGGAAAATTTTGCAGGTGGCTGCAAAAAAGGAGAATATGTGACGCAGATTGAAAAAAACGATTACCAATCGAAAACTCACGCACGCACACACATACAAACTCACAGCAGCAGACCAGCACGGACGCATGCTCCAGTGTTGCGTGCGTGCGTGCGTGCGTGCGTGCGTGCGTGCGTGCGTGCGTGCGTGCGTGTCTGCGTGCCTGCGTGCGTGCAGCTGTGTCATTTTCGTGCATTACTGACTGTAGTGAGCATCCGTGCAAAAATGTTTTTCCCACTCAAAAGTTACCAAAATGTTGGTAGAACCTAGAAAAAGGACAAGAACGGTGGGATCGACTGGAAACGCTGCAGCAAAGCACTGTTGGTGGGTTTCCCAAGGGAACACGTGCAAAAGCACAGACGCCACCGGGAGTCGAACCAGCGACCTCTCGATCTCGCCTGACGACCTTATGGAACGCGCCAAAAATATTACAACGTGAAAACTGTACCTCACGAGTCACGATGTATTGCACCTAGAATGAATCCCTCAGGGTATTTCATTTTTTGGGTCGTAGATGCATGCGAAGTTTTGTTAGTAGCTTGTAGCTTGGCTCTCGTCAACAATCTCTCAAACGGATTCTTTCTAGGTGCCTATACATAGTTTTGAGATCCAGAACACTTTTTCACTTCCCTTCCCCCTGGATCCGCCACTGAGAGCGTTCCCCTTCTGCTCAAGGGGATTAGTAACTCAGTGACGTCAACGGGAGTTGACCCCCCGAGATCCGAGTACAACGTCTTACCACTGAGCTATGTACTCGCTCTCCTGAACTTATTTTATCGACACAGTGGTCGACCGGTAGACAAATTCGGTTCATTCTTCTGATTTGGATCAGTACTCATTCCGTAGGATTGCATGTCTAGCCTTAGCGACTATTGCGCCGAGCTCCGCTGCCAGTCCTATGTGGGTATTATTGCGCTGACGCACGCATTCAGTCGGCGGCCCTTTGTTCCACTCCGTATTCCTTTCTTTCTACCTACCTCAAACATCCGAGTGCAGCTCGTTTACTCTCGTTTACGTGTGCAACTCAATTAAAAGATCCAGTACCCGCTCTTCAGCCCAGAGCAGTCGCAACGTTTGCTTTTTTTTGTCGCCACCACAACACAGCAGCTTTGGAACGGTGGTCACCACCATGCTGGTGTGCGTGGAGGCATTCTCGCTATTCCTGTGCGTCGCGCTGCTTGTGGACGTCGTGTCGTTGGCCCTCTACGTGCTGCTGGTGGCGGCCATCCTCCGTGGGCGGCGGCGTGGCGACGAGCGCCTGAAGTCGAGCTTCTTCACCCTCTGCCTCGCGGCGGCGGTCGTTGACTTCGAGACCTGTCTGCACCAGGTGGCTCAAGCTTTTAGGATGCCCAACCTGTACTGTACATTCTCTAATTTGCCCCTGCTGAGGGCTAAATCGGCCCAAATAAGACCAAAATATTGAAGTTGGTCGTTCACTCAATTTGCTCAGAAGTTTAGTGGACGATGTCCAGGCCCCGTTTTGCCGGTCTCCTGTTCGACGAGTACGCCCAACTTGATCCGGTATGATTTTTTTTTGTATTGCATATGTTTAAACGATTCTCAAATTGTTTCAGTACTTCGTTAAAGTGTTCCTGTTCATCTCCTTCCAATTTGCGCTCACCCAGGCAGGATCTTTGACAGCAATGACGATAAATCGCTTCACAGCAGTGTTTTTTCCAGCATCTTATGAGAAGGTAATAAGTGTAGAATAAATAGATGATGCTACAGTGCACACGTTATACATGTTGTAAATTCTCCAACCAACCTACACTTTCAACCTCTCTTGAAGGCTGTATCATAGGGGATCACTGTTGGAAGATTTTAAGGTATATGCGAAAATGCTCCTGTTTTTTATAATATACATGTGCTCGTAAATGCAATAGCTCTGGACGCGAACCAAGATATTCTGGGCGGTGGCGGTGCCATGGCTGGTGCCCTGGATTCTCTTCGCCTATCCGGTGTTCGCCCTGGGCGAGTATCGGTTCGAGAGGCTCAACAACGGCACGGGCGCAGTGATCCTCCGACAGGACCTCGAGCCCTACACCGCCTACGTGATGCTGACTGGAACGACGCTCGTAGGCGTCGCCAACGCTGCTTCTGTCCTGCTCTACGGAATCATGGCCGCCAAGCTGTGTCTGTGAGTCGCGGTCACTGAGCTTCGTCTTTCTTCTTTCTTTCTTCCGGTCTTGCGGATTGCGCAGAAGTATGTTCTGCCTCATGTGCGGACAAGCAACCCGCACATGAGGCACCACCACACACCACAACCACCACCCCCTCACTGGTCACTCCACCACCCCCAGCAGCAGAAGAGAAGAGGCAGCTGATGAAGAAACAAACTGGTGTTGTAAACGCACACCCCACCCACCAATCCCGCCCGCACGCACGCACGCACGCACGCACGCACGCACGCACGCACGCACGCACGCACGCCTCTACTAGTCGGCAGGCTAACGGTATTTAGGTATCAGCCGCTATGGGCACTTTCTTGCGCATCCGCATTCATTCGTTGCACGTCCCCTTCAGCGTGAACAAGTCGCGCTCTCAGACGACGTACACGCAGGCGGAGCTGCGCCTGACGGCCTGCGGTCTGGTGCTGTCGCTGCAGAACGCGGCGCACACGACGCACATGCTCGTCGTGACGCTGGCGCTCGGCGCCCGCTTCACCTCCCTCACCATCGGCATCCTCTACGCCATCATCGACGTCAACGCCTTCGCCAACCCATACGTCGTGCTACTCTGCAGCGCCGCCGCCAGGGGACGTGTGAATTTGTTCTGCGAATTTGCAATAATTTGCAATTTCTAAGCATAGTGCGCGTGTGTCACCATTTGCTTTCTCCACAATGCATGCCAATCCGGCAAGTTAGTGGAGCCGCCCAAATCTACATAGCACGGTTTCTAAAAAAAAACTACAAACTGAAATGTCTTGAAATATGCTGTTGAGTTGATTGCTTTGGGATGAAGGAACTGGAACAATGGCTCGGCCAACTGGTTTGTAGACCAACCTCTTTTTCTTTTGTCAAGAGCAACAACAAATCAACAACATCAAACAACTTTGTCAACAAATCTTTTTCAAGAGCACATTGATCTGACGCGCACGTCCCCCTCAGAGAGCAGCTTGTCTCACTGCTACGCGACCTGGGCTGCAGCTGCTTCAAGGGCAAGAACAACAGCAGTTCCAGCGAAGTGCAGCGCATCAACTGGGACGCTACCACTGTCGCAGCTGGGCACCGAAACGAAGCGGCCTAGCTTTTAGGATCGACACAAATCTAGGGCACATATGTATATACATGTACATGTACCATTAGGGTACGTAGGTACATACCATCATTATAACATTGTATGACAGTTTCAACAAAAGCTGCATGCTCATACATTGTACGCACCTCACTGGGTATTTGGCTTTTACATGCTACAGCCATTCTTGGGATTTGCGCAATTGTCACGTTGTCATGTGTCGTCACCGGCTGCGTGCATGTGCAAGCTAGTACTACTGTACGATATTTGTTATACGATATTTGTACGCACCTATAGGAATTTTCTACACCAGTACAATAGCTGAGTGACTGACAGCAGGGCATATTTGTTTTTGACTCTAGTCTTAAAAGTTTTTTTTAAGTCGTCTAATGGAGTTGCCCTTTACGCGCGCGGTACGGAAAGTTGATCTTTTTGTTGGCTGAGTTTTGAGGTTAGCGATCGCTGCTCCCTAACCTTTTCAAGTTGACCAGACGCTGACCTTTTCAAGTTGAGGCGCCTTCTTCTCGTTTTGTCTCAATTGATTCACCACCAAAAAATTCTCCCAGCACATAAGATTACTTGTGTAATGGTTCACGCGTCGAATGCGTTCCGGCCGACACCTCGCACGTTTGTGCAGCCAATTTTGCCTGCCATTTGTTCATCGCAAAAGTCGTTACGGTATTGAGCCAGTCAGCTGCGCCACTGCGGATTGCGATGTCGGTGCTGACGTGATGTTGCACCATGTGTGTTTCTTGCAAGGAAATGGCGAGAGTCTGCTATTTGTCGCAGACAGGACACGAGAGCGTTGCGCATTCAAGCGAAGCCAGACAGCGGTGTTGCGTCTACAACTCGGCAGACAGGGTCAAAAGGTCGAAATTGCTTCCGAAATCCAATTTGCCGCCAAGACCGGTAGACGCTCCGTCTATTTTTTTTTCAAGTCGCCAGGCGCTCAGCGGAGTTCAACCAATCATTCTCAGTTGAGACGGCAGCGCTCGGCTGACATCTGTACGCAAAGGGCGGTTGAAAGGCGACGGATGGGCCGGCCCGGCCGCTCTATCACCCCAAGGAAGTGACTGATTTGACGTGGCGCGAAAAACCCGCGCCAGAGAGCGTCTCGTGAAACATCTCTGGTCAACAGAAGTGCCACTGGAGCCGAGTTGCATTTAGCGAGCGGGCGAACGGTCGGACCGACGTTGCCATGAGCGAGCCGGAGGCTGTCTGCTGGTGGGATCCGCCCTTCCTGAGGCGCGGCTGGCACGCGCTCGTCGAGTCCATCGGAGTCCTCCTTCTCTTCGCCGTCGGCAGCGTCGGCAGCGCGGCCATCCTGTTCGTCTTCAGCCGGCCCGCCAATGGCTGGTCTATGCGGTACGGTACGTCCTCAGCCGACGGGCTGAGGCGCACGCGCACTCGTTGCAGGAGCGCGCGACTCGTGTGCATGCTGGCGCTGTTCGACCTCAGCTACATGAGCATGCACGCGGCCGTCAGCGCGCTGCAGCTCTCCGTCTTCGTCGGCTACTCGCTGCGCGCCGTCCCCTTCACCTACTCGGCCGGCGTCGCCACGCGCCTCGCCCTCGTCTACGGACAGCAGCCACTCAACTGGACGCTCAAGGCATCGGACTGGTGGGTGCAGTGCAGTAACATACTGTATTCGTCAGATTCAAACGAAGACGATGAATCGTATGCGAGTCATGCTCGCATGAAATGAACAGTATGTGTAGCGCACCCACAACTACAACATTCTCTCGTTCTGCAGCACGATTATCGTCATCGCCATCGAGCGACTCTGGGTTCTGCACAACCCATTCAAAGCTATTCAGAAAGAATCCATGTTCAACGTTCCAATGATTTTCGTCTGCATAACTCTATTCACCTTTACTATGACGTTTCCAACGTTCTGGATGGGGAGTGCTTTGATTCCGTCAATCTTTTCCATGCCAGCAGTATATGTACATAACAACCCACCACAGCAGCGTTTCGTGTGTATCTTTATATAGCATTGGCCTTTGAGTGAGCAAAGAATGAAAGCACTTCGCTTCGTAGTACACCCTTTCCTGGGTGAAAGTAGTCGATGTGTGCGCCGAGAATTTCACGGTGTCTTGGCTTGTGGCCTCGAGAAAATCGGACTACGCTGCGGTCGAGACGCTCCTGCACGCCGCCTGGCTGCTGGCGATGGCGGTGGACGCCGTCTTCGTCGTCGTGCTCGTCGTCTGCAGCAGCGCGCTCGTCGCCACCGTCTACAGCCGGCGGCGACCGAAGCGCAGTATCAACACTGGGTGCGCTCGCGTCTTCCCACGGGGCACACAAATGCGTGCTGCGATCGCGCCGCTCCAGGAGCCGCCGCGGCCTGTCGACCGAGCGCCACGTGACGGTCGTCGTGCTGCTGATCGTCGTCTCGGTGGCGGTGACCTGGCTGCCCGGCTGGCTCGTCGGCCTCTACGCTCTCGTCAGCGGCCACGACCCGGCCGGACGGTCGTCGGCCGCCGCGCTCCTCTTCTCCGTGCTCGTCGACCTGTCGAATCTGGTCGGCTTCTCCGGCAAGGCCGTCAACTTCGTCCTCTTCTGCGTCGTCAGTCGGCCCTTCCGGCGCCGCCTGCACGACCGCCTCGCCTCCTGGCCGGCCCTCCAGTGCGTCGCCGTCAAGGCGAGAGTGGCCGAGAAGGGTGCCGGCCCGTCCTCCGTCTTGGCCGACCTCAGTCGGAAGCGGACGACCATCGTCAGGGCGGTCGACACGAGAACACCGAAGTCGAGCGTAGACTATCGTATCTAAATATTTTTACCCCTCCCCGTGCTCACAGCTTCACGTATGCTTTCAACTATTTTGCCAGACAATTTACGGACCCAGTATTTTGTAAAAAAAATGTTTATACAGCTTTGTATCTTTTAATTTTTCGTTTTCAAAATAAAAAAATGTATACTGGTATGTGCTCTTCAAAGAAGAATTCTATACATAGATTGTCCAGTTGTTCCCAACCCTGTTCAGCGTCGTTGTACAGTATTTTAATCACTGCGCATGTTCTTGGTGAATTGCATTTTATTTGGAATTATGCAGCTCATCGGCATGTAGGTTCATGACATGGCTAGACTGTTTGCGATCGTCTGCTGAATAAAAAATACCTGTTCAAATAAACATCACGCGCTTCCTTCAAAAGTCAACGCGATTTCAACCAAGCGCATTCTACGGCTACACAATTTCTGTTCGGAAAAATCTCTCTGCTCTCGAATCCCATGCTTCATTTTTTCGTCCTTTCCGCGTGCGTAGCATTCGCGTTGGCGCTCGAGTGCGCAATGCACTGCGAGTCCTTGATCGACGACTCGACGACGGGCGGCGGCGGCCACTGCGGATGCGCCTCGGCGTCGGCAGTCCAAAAGCTGCGCGTCCTCGAGTCCAATGGCACTATCGCCGGCGCCGACGCGACGGTCCTTCACCGACAGATGGCGACCGGCGCCAGCAGCAGCAAGGAGCGTTGCCGCCCGGGGCCCTTGACGGGCGTGCCAGCGCCGCAGCTGCCGGGTGGGAAGCAGAGACGTTTGGTAGGCTAAAAAAAGTAGGAACGCCATCCGCGAACAGAGTGCGAGGCGAGCAGCGGCATCGACGCGCTGCTGGCGAAGAGAAAGAAGATGGCGGGCGCCGGAGACCAGCGCCAGTACGTCTACTGCTCCAAGCCAAAGCTCGGAATGCGAGCCCTCGAGTGGAAATGGCTCAAGACCGACAAGGGCGCATGGATGGCCGTCCACGGGAAAAAGGGTTAGCTTGTCGGCAGTGTAGCTCAGTCGCTCGGGATTGCGGTTGTTGCGTCACTTCGCGTGTTAGTTCGACATGAACTCTGCAGCGGTCGCTCGATATCGTACTTCGAGATTGGAGGCGAGGCGGGCTGGATGGAACAACTGCTGAGGTGGGCTGGAGCGGGATTTATGGCGCCTCTCGGAAGATTGAACTCGCTTTAGCTGTCTGCGCGTCAGCTGTCTGGAAAAGGGCAATGGGCTAGTTCCTCAGCCGGCTGAGAACAAACTCTCCAGCTACATGCCATTCGGGAAGACGACGGCCAACGGAGGCACGCATAGACGCACGCACGCGCGCACGCACGCGCGCACGCACGCGCGCACGCACGCGCGCACGCACGCACGCACGCACGCACGCACGCACGCACGCACGCACGCACGCACGAGCATGCACGCACGCACGCGTGCGCACAAGCATGCACGCACGCCCGTATGCAAGCACGCACGCACGCACGCATGCACGCACGCACGCACGCACGCACGCACGCACGCACGCGCACAAGCATGCACGCACCACGTACGCACGCACGCACGCATGCACACAATGACCAAAGGTACAAAGGTACATTAGCTTCTTCCGCAGACATTCAATTCTTCCCCGGAAGAGTTTTACTGGAGTCGGCGGAGTATTCGATGGAACTTTGGTTCGATGACAACTTCGATACGAATACCTTGCGCAAAGTTGCTGGCTGTTGCGAATAACTTCGCCGATTGTTTGCCCCAGTCGGTCACACTTCATTATAACGAATAAACCAATGAAATGCACGAGTGCAATCCAATCGAGTCAACAACAAGGAACACCTACACTTGTGTTCTGCGGTATTAAAAACTAGCCGCTTCAACTCAGGACTCCTGCTTGCAAAGTGCTCCAAAGTGGTTCAACATCAATTTGTCTCATGAAATAAAATAATGTTGAGAATACGCACTTGTACAATGATGAATGACTGCAAAAACTGCAAATTGTTGGAATGCATGTCAACCAAAGCCAATGCATGTCAACCAACGCATTTGCATGAATACTAAAGAATTGCTTGTAACACCCACTCTGTTTTAAATAAATTTCATATCAACACACCCACGACGTAAATTGGAGACATGCGCTGAGACTCATTTGCAGAAGTTTTGTTTTATTTTCTGTGGTGATGATGTGGCGGGGGGGGGGGGGGAGAGCAGAGGCTTTTCGGTGTGTCTGTTTGTATGTGTTGTATTTTCAAAAGCGTTTTGCTCTCGCAACCCAACACGAACAATCCGAAACACGCACAAAACGCGCACAGGCCTTTGAGTGAGCAAAGAATGAAAGCACTTCGCTTCGTAGTACACCCTTTCCTGGGTGAAAGTAGTCGATGTGTGCGCCGAGAATTTCACGGTGTCTTGGCTTGTGGCCTCGAGAAAATCGGACTACGCTGCGGTCGAGACGCTCCTGCACGCCGCCTGGCTGCTGGCGATGGCGGTGGACGCCGTCTTCGTCGTCGTGCTCGTCGTCTGCAGCAGCGCGCTCGTCGCCACCGTCTACAGCCGGCGGCGACCGAAGCGCAGTATCAACACTGGGTGCGCTCGCGTCTTCCCACGGGGCACACAAATGCGTGCTGCGATCGCGCCGCTCCAGGAGCCGCCGCGGCCTGTCGACCGAGCGCCACGTGACGGTCGTCGTGCTGCTGATCGTCGTCTCGGTGGCGGTGACCTGGCTGCCCGGCTGGCTCGTCGGCCTCTACGCTCTCGTCAGCGGCCACGACCCGGCCGGACGGTCGTCGGCCGCCGCGCTCCTCTTCTCCGTGCTCGTCGACCTGTCGAATCTGGTCGGCTTCTCCGGCAAGGCCGTCAACTTCGTCCTCTTCTGCGTCGTCAGTCGGCCCTTCCGGCGCCGCCTGCACGACCGCCTCGCCTCCTGGCCGGCCCTCCAGTGCGTCGCCGTCAAGGCGAGAGTGGCCGAGAAGGGTGCCGGCCCGTCCTCCGTCTTGGCCGACCTCAGTCGGAAGCGGACGACCATCGTCAGGGCGGTCGACACGAGAACACCGAAGTCGAGCGTAGACTATCGTATCTAAATATTTTTACCCCTCCCCGTGCTCACAGCTTCACGTATGCTTTCAACTATTTTGCCAGACAATTTACGGACCCAGTATTTTGTAAAAAAAATGTTTATACAGCTTTGTATCTTTTAATTTTTCGTTTTCAAAATAAAAAAATGTATACTGGTATGTGCTCTTCAAAGAAGAATTCTATACATAGATTGTCCAGTTGTTCCCAACCCTGTTCAGCGTCGTTGTACAGTATTTTAATCACTGCGCATGTTCTTGGTGAATTGCATTTTATTTGGAATTATGCAGCTCATCGGCATGTAGGTTCATGACATGGCTAGACTGTTTGCGATCGTCTGCTGAATAAAAAATACCTGTTCAAATAAACATCACGCGCTTCCTTCAAAAGTCAACGCGATTTCAACCAAGCGCATTCTACGGCTACACAATTTCTGTTCGGAAAAATCTCTCTGCTCTCGAATCCCATGCTTCATTTTTTCGTCCTTTCCGCGTGCGTAGCATTCGCGTTGGCGCTCGAGTGCGCAATGCACTGCGAGTCCTTGATCGACGACTCGACGACGGGCGGCGGCGGCCACTGCGGATGCGCCTCGGCGTCGGCAGTCCAAAAGCTGCGCGTCCTCGAGTCCAATGGCACTATCGCCGGCGCCGACGCGACGGTCCTTCACCGACAGATGGCGACCGGCGCCAGCAGCAGCAAGGAGCGTTGCCGCCCGGGGCCCTTGACGGGCGTGCCAGCGCCGCAGCTGCCGGGTGGGAAGCAGAGACGTTTGGTAGGCTAAAAAAAGTAGGAACGCCATCCGCGAACAGAGTGCGAGGCGAGCAGCGGCATCGACGCGCTGCTGGCGAAGAGAAAGAAGATGGCGGGCGCCGGAGACCAGCGCCAGTACGTCTACTGCTCCAAGCCAAAGCTCGGAATGCGAGCCCTCGAGTGGAAATGGCTCAAGACCGACAAGGGCGCATGGATGGCCGTCCACGGGAAAAAGGGTTAGCTTGTCGGCAGTGTAGCTCAGTCGCTCGGGATTGCGGTTGTTGCGTCACTTCGCGTGTTAGTTCGACATGAACTCTGCAGCGGTCGCTCGATATCGTACTTCGAGATTGGAGGCGAGGCGGGCTGGATGGAACAACTGCTGAGGTGGGCTGGAGCGGGATTTATGGCGCCTCTCGGAAGATTGAACTCGCTTTAGCTGTCTGCGCGTCAGCTGTCTGGAAAAGGGCAATGGGCTAGTTCCTCAGCCGGCTGAGAACAAACTCTCCAGCTACATGCCATTCGGGAAGACGACGGCCAACGGAGGCACGCATAGACGCACGCACGCGCGCACGCACGCGCGCACGCACGCGCGCACGCACGCGCGCACGCACGCACGCACGCACGCACGCACGCACGCACGCACGCACGCACGCACGCACGCACGAGCATGCACGCACGCACGCGTGCGCACAAGCATGCACGCACGCCCGTATGCAAGCACGCACGCACGCACGCATGCACGCACGCACGCACGCACGCACGCACGCACGCACGCGCACAAGCATGCACGCACCACGTACGCACGCACGCACGCATGCACACAATGACCAAAGGTACAAAGGTACATTAGCTTCTTCCGCAGACATTCAATTCTTCCCCGGAAGAGTTTTACTGGAGTCGGCGGAGTATTCGATGGAACTTTGGTTCGATGACAACTTCGATACGAATACCTTGCGCAAAGTTGCTGGCTGTTGCGAATAACTTCGCCGATTGTTTGCCCCAGTCGGTCACACTTCATTATAACGAATAAACCAATGAAATGCACGAGTGCAATCCAATCGAGTCAACAACAAGGAACACCTACACTTGTGTTCTGCGGTATTAAAAACTAGCCGCTTCAACTCAGGACTCCTGCTTGCAAAGTGCTCCAAAGTGGTTCAACATCAATTTGTCTCATGAAATAAAATAATGTTGAGAATACGCACTTGTACAATGATGAATGACTGCAAAAACTGCAAATTGTTGGAATGCATGTCAACCAAAGCCAATGCATGTCAACCAACGCATTTGCATGAATACTAAAGAATTGCTTGTAACACCCACTCTGTTTTAAATAAATTTCATATCAACACACCCACGACGTAAATTGGAGACATGCGCTGAGACTCATTTGCAGAAGTTTTGTTTTATTTTCTGTGGTGATGATGTGGCGGGGGGGGGGGGGGGAGAGCAGACGCTTTTCGGTGTGTCTGTTTGTATGTGTTGTATTTTCAAAAGCGTTTTGCTCTCGCAACCCAACACGAACAATCCGAAACACGCACAAAACGCGCACACAAAGAAGACCATGAACCTATGCACGGGGGGGGGGGGGGAGGGGGGCTGGAGAGAATGGGAGAGCCCGAAAATAGTTTATCGCCCAGAGGCCCCTAAAGGTCGAGTAGCTCAATGACCAATGGGGGGGGGGCTCAATGACCAATGACCAATGGCGAGAATAGGCAGAGATTGTTGCTATATCTGAGAAACCTTTCATCTCTTTTGTCGTTTGTCATTCATCATCAAGAAGTGATTCAGTATCAATAGTGCATCAGTGACGCATCGATCAAGTGCTGCAGAAGACGTTAACCACTGAAACGAATGCACTTCTGCAGTCCAGGATATACTGGTAAACCCTACAATAGGCACCTCGGGTTCATCAATCCATGTTTTTATTGATGCAAGCACCGACAGCCGCTGCGTCGCTGGTGTCGTCTGCGCCTGCTCTCGTCATCGTCAAGCCCTTGCATGTGCGTCGGCACCATCATCTGGCAGTGGGGTCAGCTTTAGGTGGCGATGTGGTGCTGCGTCGCGCCCCCACCCAGTCGTCGCCGAACCCCGTCGGCAGCCGTCCGCAAGTACAGGGACCGAAGACCAACACAAGTACAAAAAGCAATGCATCATAATAACACTGTACGTATCACTACCTACCACTGTAATACTAACTACCTACGGCGTTCTTCTCCCGCGAGGGAAGGTGGGCCGCCCACCTGGCGCGGATTTTGGGCCGAAGCCCCGGAGCCACTGTATCCTACACAGAATTTCTACGGTGTCGTTCGAATAGTGGGAGCGAAAGTAGAGTTCAATTGGAATGGCTAGGATGGGTGGGGTAGGTTAGAATGGCTTTCCTATCCTATTGGGACGGCTAGGATGGGTGGCCAGGGTTGGGCAGACCAGTCGACCACTCTCTTTTTGCGGCCCCAGTCGACAGCTCTCTTCTTGCGGTTACCCTTCTTGTGGCCCCAGTCAATAGCTCTCTTCTTGAGGCCCCAGTTGATGGCTCTCTTTTTGCGGCCCCAGTCAATGAGCTCACTTTCAGCACGCTTCTTATGGCCCCAATCAATTCGCATTCCATTGGCCCTCACACTGCTGATGTCAGCATCAGCGTCACCTGAAAAACAATTCTTTTGGAGTTGCGTCTTACCAATTTCTCAATGTCGAATTTCCCAATCATCGAACTCGCTCGCACCTTTGACAACGAGCGCTGCCGTGATGACTAACAGCAAACCCGCAAAAGCCATTCCAACGAGCCCTGCTGGTTGCAGTCTCATGTTTTCTCTTTGAGTCAACTCACGCGCACGCTCGCAGTGGTCTCCGATTTTGCCTGAACAGAATCGGTTCGCACGACTCTCCGGCCGGTGCGATTCCTCGCCTCTGATAGACTCACTCTGACTGGAGCGGACAGGCTGCGCAAGTTGACAACGCGTGCAGCCAAATTGGCAAACCGGATGGAGGATGGCGCAGAGAGAATCACACCCACTAGCGGATCCAGAAGGGGGAGAGGGGGGTCTCCCCCTCCTGTCAGCTCAGATTTGGGGAGGGGAAGGGGGACCAAAAATGACCAGACGCTAGGGACGAAGAGGGAATGGGTTGGTTCTCATTTTGATTCACCACGCGCGTAAGTACCCAACCCACAGAGCCTTGTACTGAAGAGGGGCGACTCTGTGGGGAGCTAATTCTTGTCTACAAATGAGCCCTGAAACAAATGGAAAATCAGCTCGGTCGGATGGAAATTTCGTAATTTCAAAATATGGTACTCGCTAATTTATTTGTGATCATTTTAGGCATTTCAGCTTCACCCATTGGAAGTGGTGTTTATTTAGCCTTCACTTCTCCTTTTATTTTTTCTGGGTGATTTGCGGTGAAAAAAATTTTGAATTTCTTCCCCCCCCCCCTCTGTCGTAAAATCCTGAATCCGCCAGTGATCACACCACGCGAAATGAGCGATAGAAGAGCAAAAGTGACAGAATGGGACACACACACACACACACACACACACACACACACACACACACACACACACACACACACACACACACACACACACACACACACACACACACACACACACACACACACACACACACACACACACACACACACACACACACACACGCACGCACGCACGTACGCACGCACGCACGTACGCACGCACGCACGTACGCACGCACGCACGCACGCACACACACACACACAGTCCCACTGTGCTGAAGGGACGTGGTGCCCGTGACGCGCTGTCGCAACTCGCTACGCAACGTCGCGCACCTTCTCAGAGACCAACAACGGGTATAAAACTCCGCAAGAAGAGCGACAACAACAGAAACTCGAACTGTGACGTACGTACACACGGGTGCACCAAGTACAATTTGTAACTACCAAGTCTTTGAAACAATTTGAAGAAGAATTTCTAAAAAGAAAATCAAATGTCCATGCCTAAATTTTCTTCTAAGGAAAATCAATTTGTCTTTAACCGCTGGACCGTCGGCATTCGTAGTGTTAGTAGCTTTGGGGATATATGCACCGATATTTGTTACAACTGCAAAATGTTGCGATTGCGGGCGTATGCGATATGCTGATTGTGCGGTGGGTGCTTCATTGCTCTGCCGTGGGATTCTGTAAATGAGGGACCGAAGACGAGTTCAATTGCGTTACTTTCAACGCGAGCTAAGCTTCTTGAGCACGCCACGCAAAATAGGTATATGTGCATACTAGCATCGCGCATGCTTCTTGTCGAAGCACATTCTATTTGAAATTACATGCAGCTTAATGGACGATCCCTTTGGGAAAGCTTTTCCTGAATAAAGAGCAACCACGTTAAAACATCGCTTAACAAACACTCTGAAGCGACGAGTGGACGCAGTCGCCATCAAGCGCATTCTTAATTCTACGGGCTCTTTATTCCGAAAGATGCCGCAACTTCCTAATGCCGCGCTTCATTTTCTCGCTCTCTCCGCGTGCGTAGCGTTCGCGTTGGCTCTGGAGTGCGCGGTGCGCTGCGAGTCCTTGATCGAGGACGCGACGACGGCCAACGACGCCCACTGCGGATGCGCCTCGGCGAAGGACCTCCAAAAGCTGCGCGTCCTTGAGGCGAATGGCTCGATTGCTGACACAGACGCGACACTCATGCACCGGCAGAAGCCGAGCGCAAGCACCAAGGCGCGCTGCCACCCCGGGCCCTTGACGAGCAGACCAGTCCTCCCGGGTAGAGCTCTATGTAGGTCGCTGGGCGCGCCGCAGCAATAGACCAATGCTCAAAAAGGGTGTGCTGCGGGCACGGACATCAACGCGCTGCGGGCGGAGAGCAAGAGGATGGCCGGCGACGCGGCAGAGCGCCAGTACGTCTACTGCTCCAAGCCGAAGCTCGGCATGCGAGCCCTCGAGTGGAATTGGCTCCAGACTGCCGCGGGCGATTGGCTGACCGTCTACGGGCAAACCGGTCCGTTTCTCGGTCGACACTCGCTTTGATCCATCTCCATGTCTCTTTGCCTCAGTTCGCTATACACTCTGCAGTGGTCGCTCGATATCGTACTTCAAGATCGGAGGTGACGGACAGCAGCTGCTGAGGTGGGCTAAAATAGCATTGATGGCGCCTTTTGACAGATTGAACTCGCTTTAGTTGTCTGCGTGACCGCTGTCTCGAAAATTACTCGGACCTAGTCCCTCAGCCGGCTCGGAACAAATTTTCAAGCTACATGCCCTTCGGAACGACTATGCCAAACGGAGGCACGCACGCACGCACGCACGCACGCACGCACGCACGCACGCACGCAGAGCAACTGTCAAACAAGCAGAGGTTCGCTCACGATGCAGGTGTCCAGCTGTTTCCTGGAAGAGTTGTACTGGAGCCGGATCCAAACAGTCTGCGTTCGAGCGATCCATCCAACAAGTACTCGATGGAGTTTTGGTTCGAAGACAGCTTCGACACGAACACTCTGCGCATAGTCGCTGGCTGTTGCGAATGACGTCTCACCCATTTCCCTGCCCAGACTGCCCCGATTGATCCGCCCCACCTTATGACGAGTAAACCAATGAATGCCAACAAATGTGGGCAACATCCTACCTACACTGTGATTGTCTTAGCGATGATGTGTGCTACGCTAAAAAAAATGGCACAATTTTAAATGTGACTAAATTGCATAATTCATCAGCAGCTTATTAAGCGTCCTGCCACAGTTCTCGGTGCATGTGTGCTGTCACGTGCTGATGGAACCGAGCTCAAGCCAACCTACAGTCGCAATTTTCAAAACATTAGCAACGGAACATTGAACTGCGTTGACATAGAAACGGTCAACGCGCCAATCAAAGGAGCTGCCGCACCTCCCCCTGACGACGCGCGCTTCTCGTTGTCACCAACAACTGGCCATCGGCGCGACAACTTGCTCAAACCTTGTACCGAAACCGAGACGCTGCCTAACGACCTGCTCGATTCGACGATGTTTGACGAGTCCTCGCCGCGCTACCGATGCTGCTGAAAGGCGTGTCACGCCAAGTTGCGCCAAGACAGGCACGACGATCGTCGCGGTCGTCGAATGCATCGGCATCATCGGGCAGCTCTACAACCTGACGACGAACACCCTGCGCACAGCAGCTGGCTCTTGCGAATGATTTTCTCGCCAATTTATCTGCCAAGACTACCCCGATTGATCCGCCCCACCTCATAAACCAATGAATACCAACAAGTGTGGTCAACATCCTACACTGTGATTGTTTATTATTGGCGATGTGTGCCATGCTATTAAAAATGACACTATTTTCAAATGTGTCTGAGTTGCATAATTCATCAACAGCATATACATACGAACAAGCAATCGAACAAAACGAAGCGTCCTGGCACAGTTCTCGGTCCGTGTGTGTCACGAGAAAATTGAACCGAGAGTCAAGCCAACCTACCGTAGTCTAGCCAACCTATTGTATGTAGCAACGGAACATTAAACTGCGTTGACATAGAAACGGTCAAAACAGGACTGAGGCGCGATTCAACGCGCCAATCGAAGAAGCTGCCGCTCTTCCCCTGACAACACCTCGCCTCTCTGAACTATTGTAGGGGGGCTTCTATACTTTAAACCTAAAAATTTTGAATGGTAGTGCTAATTTCGCTGATTTTTCAGTGATTTTGATCACTTTTTTGCCACATTTATTGGTTGAATTACCGTTGATAGTTGCTGAAACGCACTGTTATTGGTTAGTAGCAGTAGTGTGTATACACGATATAAATGTACGCACCACTTTATTTTTGCCCATAAATGGCTTAAGCTTTTTTTTTCAATTTTGCAGTGGTCGTGGTAATTTTTGGCCCTATCTCATGATTGATTTACCGTTAATAGAACATATCGTGTATTATTGGGTGTAGATGTGTATTCACCAGCTACATGTATACGGTAAACATGTCTACACATGTACTACTGCACTTTGCATCTGCCCATATACCGAAAACCCTATAATTAGCCCCTCTTGGGGCTGAGCGTGTGTCAAAAATTGGTGATTGTGGCCTCTACAATTTTGACTGTCCGATCTCTAGCTCTTGGAGCTCGTACGTACCCAACGTACGCACGCACGCAAGCACAATGCCGCACGGTCGTGATATATGACGAATAGGTACCTAATCCTAAGAAATGTGGGGCTGTGGCGTAGTCCGCAAGGCGTTGGATTCCTGACCGCGAGGTCGGGGGGTTCGATTTCTTGCTGGGCAACCCCCTTGGGCAAGGGGTTTAAACCACAGCTCCGGTTTCTCGCTGTACCGTTGTTTCGGCCAAAAATCAGTGCCAGGTGGGGGCCCACCTTGCCTCTCGTCAGAACAACGCCCACTGTTATGTATACGGCGCTGTCCTGTGATCTTGTGATCCAGTTTACGGCCATTGTGCTGTGTCGGTGGTTGTCATCAAAAATAAAGTTTAAAGTTTAAAAAAACAGCGAGTGCAATCTAATCGGATGAACGGACCTGCAGCTTGCAATACGCAGGGATTATTGTTGCGACTGTGATAATACAATATATTTGTTTTTCGATGAAAATCGATGGAGTACGGTAACGCACTTTTTAAACGCGTCTACAAGAAATTCGTCGTGTGGGACGGGAATTTGTCGATAATCGAGCAACCGAGATCGAATCGTCCGGGTACAGTGCGCGTCACGAGAGGATGGAACCGAGTTCCAGCGAATCTAGTCAGCTCACCGAAGAGTTTGTCAAGGTGATTTTCCTTATTACCATCTGAAAAAGACCAATGGTTCGCCGGTATGGTTCTTCTCTAGACGGTGGCCGAGTCCTTGAGCGCCTCCGACGAGCTCGCGGAGGGCGCGGGGAGGGCGCTGACGAGCGAGGTGAACGCCGCGCTGTCGACGGTCGTCAGGGAGGCGGTGGGCTTCGCCTTTCGCGCCAAGCGCCGCCGTCTCGGCGCCGCCGACGTCGACTGCGCGCTCAGACGCCTCGGCTCCGAGGTGTCGATTCTCGCCGTGCGTGGCGACGACGCGTCCATCGGCGCCAACGCTTCCAGCCCGTCTACGGCTTTGCGCTGCCCGAGGGCGGCGCCTTCGACTGCGTGGGCGGCTCGCGCGGTCGCGACCTCTTCGTCGCGCCCCGCTCCGAGATCGACCTGGGCCAGTTCATTCGCAACAACCCGACGCCCAAGGCGCCCCTAGAGACCTCCATTCAAGGTGACCACCGCCTCTAGTGGCTGCAGACGAGAGGACGCACTCGAGCTCGTGCAGGCCACTGGCTGGCGATCGACGGCGTGCAACCGGCCATCCCCGAGAATCCCGTCTTCGAGGAGCGACCCGACGCCGCCCCCGCAGTCGGCGCCGACGCGGCCGATGGCGGTCAGACGGCCGAGTCGGCCGTGGACGGCAAAGCAGCCGAGCTAGCCGGCGCCGACACGTCCGCCGGCGAGCCGCTGCCGCTCCCTCGCCAGGAGCCGGGCATCGTCCGAGAGACGGCGACCCACGTCCTCTCCATGGTTGGTCACTTCTTCGTCTAGATTGCAGACGGGGTAGATTGCTTGGCGAGGCGACACGCGGCTGTTGCAGGAGCAGCAGAAGTTCTTCAAGGAGGTGACCGAGGCCTGCGTCGGCTCCGACGCCGCTCTCAGAGACGTGAGTGGACGCGCGGGCTCAAACCTTGAGCACTGAGTTTTGGGCGCGATGTCTCAATTGCAGCAAGCGATCCAAAGTCTGAGGAAGGACACGGGACTGCAGGCGCTCCTTCCCCGACTCGTCGTGTTCGTCGCAGAAGGGGTGGCTGGTTGGCTGTGCGGTGCCGTGTCTAGAGGGGTGATGACGTCATAATCTGGCATGTCCAGATCCGCCTCAACCTGACGCTGGGCGGCAGCTCGGCTCTGGCCGCCCTCCTGAAGATCGTGCGCGCGCTGCTCGACAACGAGGCGGTCAACCTCGAGAAGCACGTGCGTCGTCCGTCCATCGCCTCGCAGAGCAGCGAGAGCCTTCTCGACGGCGGCGTTTTTGTCGGTCGCTTGCAGCTGCACCTGCTGCTGCCCGCGATCCTCAGCTGCGTCGTGTCTCGGCGCTCCGCTCCCGCCAACGCCGACGTCTCGCCTCAGCTGCTCGTCCGTCAGCTCGCCGCCCGTCTACTCGCCTCCCTCTGCAAGTGCGTCCTCCTCCTGTCGCCCCCCCCCCCCACTCCCGAGTCATGAGTGCTGCCTTTGGTCTGATGCACCGGAATAGTTTGTGTGTCCGTGATTTTTGTCCGAGTTAGTCGACATGCCGTCTAAATCGCGGTATTTGGGTGCTTTTTTCTGGGGTTGAACGCAACAAAAGCCCTGCATGGTGTCCTGGAGACTGTTGCCGATTGCGATGTTCATGAAGGAGGGGTATCCCTTCCCGGTACCCACATGGCCCCCTAGACATGCGCTCAGGAAGTACGACGGCCCAACGAGCGGCGTTCGCGGCCGCGTCGTCCGTTGGCTGCGGCAGCGCCTTCTCGACGGCGGACGTGTCGACGCGCTCGTCGCCTACGCGGCGCTCAGCTTCTTCGCCGACAAGGACCTGGGCTCGCAGGCGAGCGAGCCTCCTCTCTCTCACTGGCGCCCCCAACCCCCCCCCCCCCCCCCTCCCCTCTCAGGTGTTCAAGACGGTGCTGCTGGACAGCCCCTTGCTGGCCCTCTACCTGAATGAATTGGAGCGCGCCCCCAAGTCGGTCGCCGACCGACAGTGCTTCGACCAGATCCGGCAGACACTACTGGTGGGCTTGTCGCTACAGTGGCGGATCCGGGGAATGCCCCCCCCCTCCCGGAAATGGGAAACTTGGGGAGCGGACACCACAGGGCAAGGCACGGGGAGAAGAATGGTGCTTAGCGCATCTACTTTTTGGCGAATACAAAGGCTCGTAACGGGTCGAAAGAAAGTCTCAACACTTTTATCAAATTGCTCCTCTAAGATGTTCGGGCTGTTTGGCCGATCCACTAGCCAAACCGTTGGTTGCCCCCTTCAGTTCAGCAGAGTCCGTCCTCTCCGAATTACTCCGAATTATTGCGTGGTTCTGGGTCTCCTCTCTGCTGTCTCACCTAATCGCGTCTTCATGTTTCCAGAGCGCCAGCGTCGACTATTACGCGTCGGTGGGTCCGGAAGAGTTGCCGAGCGACGTGGAGCTGCGCGTCCGCTTCGGCTGCGTCGGAGAGGCGCTCGTACGACGACTCAACGCCCCCGACGCCGGCCTCGCACGCCAGACCACCCAGAGCGTGGGCGGCTACGGTTACTCAGTCTCATAGCACCGTCTCTGTACCTGGCTGTATTCGCGAGCTGTACGGAGGAATATTGGGAAAGTCGAATCAAATCGGTTTTATTCATCCAAGCACCAACCCTGCACAGCACAGGGACGACAGAGTACAACAGGCGATGCATCGGGTCATTATGTCGCTACTATGCAATCACACGCAACGGCTCGCTTCACCCTCGAGGGAGGTGGGACGCCCATCTGGCAAGCATTTCGTGCCGAAGCCGTACGAAAGGTTGCGTTCGTCCTTTGCGGGACTCGTCCAATAGCAATGTCAGCAGCCGGTTTCGAAACAGCGACCTTACGCTTGTTGGTCAGCTCCCCTGTCCGCCGCGCCACACGGCAGCCAGGCAAGCCTGATACTGCGTAGACAGAAACGTGTATGTACTATTGAATTACCCTGTAATTTTTTTTTGCCTAACTGCCGTGACCGGATTTTATTGCGGTCGGCATGGTAGATGCGTACGTCATCGCTGGATATCAGCGGTCACGGTCCGTTGCTGCTGGTTAATCGAATCGCTGGCGATTAAAACCAGTCAGTAGACTTGAGTAGACGATCTTCCCCATGACGCGACGACAATCCAAAGCATACTGTAGTTGCCGTCTGCTGCTCGAACAAGCAATTCACGCGGAGTACACCATAGCTTGCGAGGCGTGCGAAATTGTATATGCGTCGACGCGTCGACACGCGATAAGCTCGCACAATGCCTAGCAGCAGCGGCTGCTTCCGCGCCAACGACAGCGGGCGGTCGGCTCGTAATCCGCGCAATAGAAATGATTGGCGCGCGCTTCAATGCGCCTTCAGTCGACGGCCCAGCTTCTCCCCTGGCGACACAACGCCCCCGGTTGTCAACAACAAGCGAGCGGCCACCGGCGACCTGCGGTTCGGAACATAGGTGTAACCGGGAATTGGACCTGGGGGGGAGGGTTCGGGCACTTTCTGGGGGGGGGGGGGGGGGGTGGTGGGTGGGGTGAAAATCTGGAGGAGGGGGGGGTCTGGGCAGAAAAAAATGGGCAATTTTTGGTCTATTTTTAGTCAAAAATACACTGTAAAAGCCTGAAAATAGGTACTTTTTAGCCGAAATACACTGTAAATAACGCAAACTAGACACTTTTGGGTCGATTCTTGCTCAAAAACACTGTACAAAGTGCATTTATTTAGCAATATAGTATGTAGTAGAAAGTTTTCAAAAAGTCTGGGGGGGGTTGGGTGGGGTTTCGCACGAACCTGGGGGGGAGGGTTGGGGGGGGGGGGGGCGTGGGTAGGGTCAAAACCAGCAATTGGGGGGGGAGGGGAACCCCCCCAACCCCCCCCCCAGTTACAGGTATGGTTCGGAAGTCGAGGCGACTCGGTGTCTGACGACTTTGGAATTCGAGGATGTTCGACGAGTTTTCGCCGCGCTACCGATGCTGCTGCAGGGCGTGTCACGCCAAGGTGCGTTCGTGACCCGCGCGAATTGCCGCCGACGCGCGAGCGCGACGCCGTTCCCCAGACGGGCACGACGATTCTCGCGGTGCTCGAATGCATCGGCGTCATCGGGCAGCTCTTCAACCTGATCACGCTCGTCACGTTCGACAACGCCGTCAAGAGCAGGTGGGCCGGCCGCGCGCTGTGCGCGCCTGTCGACGTCGGCTGCGTGTGCCGACAGCTGGTCTCTGTCGACTGCGGGAGCGGCGAACGGAACGCTGTCGACGGAGCAGCGCGCGGCCGCGGAGAACGTGACCGCCTGGCTGGACGGCTGGGCGCAGCTGATGCAGCCCAGTCACGCCGTGAGCGTCTGGACGGCCGTGGCCGAGATTGTCATCTTGCTCGTCGTCGTCGGCTGCCTCGTCTACGGACTCGTCGAGCAGAAGGCGCTCTTCCTCATGCCGCATCTCGTCGTCCAGGTGCCGCGCGCGCACACGTACGCACGCACGCACGCAAGCACGCGTGTCACCGCAGGCGCTGGCGATTGCGTTCCTCGCCCTCTACGGCATCTTCACCATCGTCGTCTTCGCCTTCGGAGTCACGATGGCGGCCAACGCCGGTGACAACGGAATGGGTGTGCTCGTGGGCGGAAGTG
>JASAMY010002640.1:0-69336 GCA_030248085.1 Paralinhomoeus sp. GSCO2_6 | reverse complement strand
ACGGCATCGCCAAGGAGCTGCCGCTGACGATCCCAAAGGGCGTGCACGATCCCTTCTTCTTTCGAGGACGGGAAGTGAGAAGAATGCAGAGAGGACAGCACCGCAGGCAAGTTTTGAAATGAGGTGGCTAAGAGTGGAGTCGAAAATCACTACGCCACGCTCGAGTACTCTGGCGTGGACGTCAACATATGGTTATGAGACTACGCCAAAGTCGTGAATGCGTTCAAAGCGCGTCTTTCTATTCGGGTATTCGGGTGCGTTTCCTCAGCCTTTTCACCCCCTTTCTGCTCCTTTGCCCCTTCCTAAAAGATATTTCCGAAGCGTTGTCTTTTGCACTCGTTGCATAAATTAGAAACTGCCTTTACGTGACAGATATGTCGACGCGTCTGACTCAGCTGCCTCTCGACTGTCAGTTGCAAATTCTCACCAAAGAGTTTCTTCTGAAAGAAATCGCCCAGTTTCGACTTGTTTGTCGAAGCTGGGCTTATGGCCTCTTTCCACATGAGAAGCCATGGCTGAGACTGTCTGATGTGACTGTTGAATTTGAGATGATAAAAGTGGATGAGAAGATCAAGTTTTACCTACGTCCACTTGCATCCCATGCAGAACCCGACTTCTGCTGCTCGATGAACCACTGTTGGTTGGGAAATCCAGAAATGGACAGTTTTTTGGGAGAACTGGACCGGGAAACTCAATAGAGCCTTCATGCAGTTTGGTGCCACTTTGCAAACATTTTCCATTGTGATGACAGGACAAGGGCTGATGCATAGTACTATGACTGAATCACTGCATAGAACTCTTGACAACTTTCTGAGAACCGCGAAGTAAGTGGCAGAGTTTGCGTGTTTGCCAATCCTGTCTGGTGTATATCGATTTTTTAGACCCAACGTGTGCCTCAAGCGATTTCTCTTTACTATAAGCCGTAGTGGTGGCTCATGTTTTGAAGACTTGATGAAGAGTTCTTTATCTCCAGGGACGCTTCGCATAATCAGTGACGTGGCGTCGTTGAGTGAGGAAGCGGTCTTCAAAACACGATACCAGGGTTTGAAGCTGAATTTACCCGATTTGAATTGGAGCACTGAAATTTGGGCCAATTGGCTTTGTACCTCTGACAAGCTGGCTACCAGTACCAGTTTTTACGTTGGTCTGCTCAAGCGGCTGCATCTTCGAGAGGCACTGATGGCGGGTCAGCAGGACTGTGAACGGGTTCTAAAGAGCTCTAAACTGAACTCCTTGACGCACCTGGCATTCGACGTACTGCATGAACATCTTCTGGATTCCTCGCCATTGGAAGTCTGGGCCCACTTCGCACCCAATCTAGAAGCGCTGAGCATTCATACGTTCCGCTTGACCACCAGGTCTGCGCTTCTGTCATATGGACCATTTCTGAAGGCTGCACCGCATCTGCGAGTTTTACGCATTTCTGAAGTGCAGTCGGCGTCAGTGAGGACACAGTGGACGGCGGCGCAATGGATGCACACCGAGACGCTGGCGATTGAAGAGACGCAGCCGCAGAATTGTTCTCCAGCTGAGTTGGTCACTGGACCCAATGTGAAAGTGTTGAGAGCGTCTGAAGACAAGGTCCGGGCTCGGGAGCAGCCCTGGGCTTTAAAACGGAATGCACCTGACTCTGGATCTGTCGACCCCTACGTCTACTAGACATCAAGCCATAAAGAAAAGAATGGACAGTGCATAATCCCCCTTTTTTGTCCCCTGCGAGAGGTCGTGGTTTCTTGCCACTCGTGATATTCGAAATCCCCCCCCCCCCCCCACCCACTTGCTTCTGCTTCAGTTGCTATTGCGAAGTCTCGTGACGTTTCATGTTGTGGCGTGGTGTTGCTCAACTGGAGTTGGCCGAGAGCGTCTGCTGCTGCCCCGCACGCGCTCTCCCATGGAAGGACCTCCAGAACCCAGAAGCAAGACCCCCTGCTCAGAAGTCTGCTTGAGTTTTCAACCTGTCTAAAACGATAAAAGTGAGTAAATGTTGGTGATTGTGAGTAGGGCCTGTGATAACCTATGGTGTTTAGAGCCTACTTTGACCGCAAGGTGCCTATTTTGGCGCCATTTTACCAAGAATTTTTGTTTTGACACCTGCTACCCACTCCCCAAACACACCTTTGGCTCCAGGACCCCCCCCCCCCAAAGGGCAGTATGCGAGTACCCTTTTGTGCGTATTTATGCAAGCGACGTTTCACTGATAGTCACAGATGGCAGATCAATGGATTTGCTCATGCTGTCGCTGCCGTATATGTAGCGCATAGTATGCTTCCAAATGTCTTTGGCGGTGGTCGGGGCAAGTGTGCTGCTAGACAGGAGCGCGTCATGGAGATGGGTAGGCAATGTGGGCCATCTGACGGGCTACTAGCGTTGCCCTCAATCCAACAGCAACAACCCGAGTGAGGCGCCTCAGACCAACTGTTGGCCAGTGCCATTCACATCTGAGACAAGTCCTGGCAATGGTCGGTCGAACGAGCCACATCTCATGCAGAAGCGATACTACCGTCGATTTAGTTTAGTTTTATTTTTAGGATCGCATGTTTCCATTGGAGTACCATTTGTTTCATTCTTGCCCCTTTAGGTTTACTACTTGCTGTACCTTACTACTTACCCCTTTAGACCTTAAAAACACCGTTTTCGCCGCGTCGGGTCAGAGTGATATAAGGGGTTTGAACAGACGTGACATTTAGTGTACGAAGATAGGTTTGAACGGGCGTACAAAGTTTGAACAGGCGTACGAAGTTTGAACAGGCGTAAGATTTAGTGTACGGTGCGTGAGCGGTTCGAACACGCGTGAGAAGTTTGAACTGCCACTTTTCTTGGTAAAAATGGTTAAAAGTCGCCAGGGAAAGTATAAGTCGGACGTGTGGAGAAGACCAGACGTTCAGCGGCTCATATCGGACTACCAGAATGGGAGGTCTAACCTCTCCCTTCGCCGCTTGGCCGCTCAAATCTCGGTTTTGATAAACAGCGTTTTTCTTGTTCCACTGGTCATTGGTTTGGTATATTTCAGACGATGGTGAATCAGTCTGTGTGTGCGACGTCGGTTCTAAACCACGTCCGTGACGACAGGAAGCGGGTCGGCCCGCAGAAAACCTCAAAGAATATCGTCGTCAACAAGCCACGTCCATGTCTATCTCACTTGAGCGAGGGGTCAGCTCAACTTCAGGCCGCCGTTCAGCCGCCCGCCGTCGTCTCGGCCCGGGGTACAATAGACCCGTGTTTCGGGGACCATCGGGCCGAGTGCGGCGGAGCTGACGGCGGCGCTCGTCAACGGTCTTTCAAAGGCGAGAAGTTTCGTCTTTACACACGCTATGGTCCTATATCGTCGACCGGTGACACGTACTACCACTGCAATCCGTGCTAGACTCTGCCAAGGAAAGCATAAAAAGCTCTGGTATGCTCTCACACAGGTATGCAGGTATGCTCTCACACACATGCCCACTCGCGCGTCACTAACTTAAACATCATTAAACTTTTCATTAAAATTTTTTAAAATTTTTGACTACCGTATCATTATCACCGGTTTTGTGTGTGTATCACTCTGCTAACGCACCGTTTTCGCTTCTTTTTGCCACTTTCACGATTTATCGGCATTTATCGCCGAAACCAGCAGCATATGTAGAAATCAGTGGCGTAGCCAGAACTTGATTTCGGGGGGGGGAGTCCAATTTCGGTCAAATACTCTATGTTGCAACAGGGGGTACCCTGTCGAATTTTTTGACATTGCGCCATTTCGGCTGGGGAAGCTTTTAGACATAATCTGTCTACACGCTTCGCGCTCATTTGCCACCACAGCGTTTGCCATTTGTGTACAAGTACAATAAAACCATGTGCCACACGTGAAAATGCGTGCACTATTAGAACAATGCGAATAATATGCAAATACATTCACACAAATGCAATAATTAAATAAAATGAATAGATAAATAATAAAATAAATCAAAGCTGCGTGAAATCGATTTGATCGTAGTTCGTCGATGATAGCAGTCGGCTGATTGCAGGATGCACCGTTCTCCTTGCGCCTGAACGTCTCAAGACAAAAGACACAGAACAGAGACAGAACAAAGTTGCATAAATTGATAAATAAAAATTAAACGACCCTAGGTGTTTCGGCCCTTATCACTGGACACCTGAGCTGGCAGGGCCTCGTCAGCAGTGACCAGCTCAAACTACCTAGTTATTACCTACTTAAACATTAACCCACACGAAAGATAATGTTTTAAACTTAAAATTAAAATTAAACATATAGGATTATTACCTGGGATTATTACTATTATTATTATATATATAGGATTATATAGGATTATATATAGGATTATTATATAGGATTATTACTATTACCTGTTGCATTTGTTTGAAAAGGTCCATTTTGCCTTAGTTAAGTGCTAAATCATGCGCCGCAGTCAAAAATTTGGCTCATTAGCGTTGGTTTCATCATTTTTGCATTGAGATTTAGAAAAGCGCACAAATTGCCACATTGCAACAGGGCATTGCCACATTGCACATTGCAACATTGCAACTGCAACAGGCCAAGCTAAGAAATTTGAGCTTCCGACAATTTCGGTGGGGGAAGCTTCCCCCCTTCCCCCCCCCCCCCCTTGGCTACGCCACTGGTAGAAATGCCGGGCGAGGCCGAGTCGATCAAGCCATCGCCCATCCGGATCCGTCGAGCCGTTCGAGAGTTACCGAAAAATTGTTGTTTTCTAAAAGAGGCGTTCGCTACAGGACAAACATTAGTCACACCAAAATGTTTGTCCCAGAATTGTATTTTCGCTATTTATTGGTATTATCGGTAATTATAATCGAAACGAATAGCATCACTCGTCCTAGCTGGCGACGCCGAGTCGAACGAGCCTCGCCCGTCCAGATCCGTTGAGCCGTTTGAGAGTTTTTAGCGCCATAGACCAACTGACAGCCGCCGGAGTTGTAAGTAGATGCTTGATTGTGCAACGCTGCAGGAAGCGGGACGTCGCAGTGACCGTGGACAGCGTGTGCACGCAGAGCAACTGCAGAGGCGCCTGTTGCGGCGACTCCGGCAATGGAATGTTCTGCAGAATCGGTGGATTCTGGCGACTCGTGGGCGCCGTCTCCTATGCAGATGCGACCTGTGATTTCGCATGGCCCAACGTCTTCGTCAGAGTGCCCGCCTACAGGCGGTGGATCCAAGATTGTGTGAAGGACCAGGCCAAGTGCGGCCAGTGGGAAGAGAACCAGGACGAGCTGAAAGAAGATGACAAGCGTGAGTGAGGACGCGGATGGATGGATGGACGGATGGACGGACAGACCTACGGACGGATGGACGGACGGACGGACGGACGGACGGACGGACGGACGGACGGACGGACGGACGGACGGACGGACGGACGGACAGTATTCTAGTGCAGCAAGGACGGACGGACGGACGGACGGACAGTATTCTAGTGCAGCTGACATCCAAGTCTGCTGACATTCCTCCAGCGGCAGCGTCGCCTGTCTCAGACCGTCTCTGATGACGCGGTCAGCGGCTGTGAAGTTCACAGCGTCACACGAAGCGTCGCGCCCCAGCCTACCACCGTACACACGCCAGGTAGTAAAGAGCTGAACAATTACAATACATGTATAGCTGTCCGTACACTCACGCACACATGCACGCACTACAATTCAAATCACGTAGGTACTCGCTGTGCGCAACGCAGGCGGGCCTGACAAAGATGTAGAAATGGAACTTGGTTGTCAAGTGGACGAGCGCTAGATCGTGGGCGTACGTCTTGTTATCATAGCCCGGATGGAGATGGACGACTTTCGGCCTACGAATCTGCTCGGCGGGGCCCGGCTTCCAAGAAAGGATGTTCTTGCCTGCGACCACCTCGAAGTCTCTGAACACACCTACACATTGTCGCTGCGTGACACGAGCAGCGCGCAAGCACTTAGCTATGTACATAGTACTTCTGTTACTGCAGAGCACACGTGTCGTGCAGTCACAATGGATGACGTGTAGCAATGCTTTCAATCAAATTGTGTTAGCACTTTGCAAGTGACATGCACTATTCTGCGGTTCCTTTGTGTACAGGAGGAGGGGGGGGGGAGTGGGGTCGAAGGGCAGCATCAGAGGGCTTATCATGCTGGCTCCATCTTCGGCATCAGAATCAACGCACCAACTCACTCTTTGTTCAGCCCGTGTCCATCGACGACGCAGTGAGCTGCGGTCAGTACCCAGCGCTCGTCGAGGATTGTGCCCCCGCAGAAGTGACGGCGGCCGAGGTTGCACAGCTGCACAGTCCATGGCCACGAGTAAGGCCTCGCCATCTCGCCGTTCAGAACGGACGCGCCGTGGCCGCAAATCGCGCTCCCTGGGTGCACGCATCTACCGTCAAATCATCAACTGTAACGCGTCCATACGCGCGCCACTCTAGCGACTGTGCGGCGGCGTCCACTCCGAAGAGTGAGGCAGCCAATGAATGAGCAGGGAGCACAGGTCTGTACGTACAATGTACAGGGTGAGCCACGTAAGTGTCCGGGGTTTCGTTAGCCCATAGCTCCCGCGAAACGCAACCTACATAGGTACTTGAATTTTTTACACAATTAGTCCAACGTCTCTAGTTTTATTGCTTGAAATTTCGAAATTATTAGCCTAATAAATCACGAATTGTAGGCCTCAACGTGACTACCACTTCATTTTACAGATTTGCAGATTTCTACAGATTCAGAACAGTAGACATTAATTCGACAGTACCAGGGTTGGAGGGGAAGGTCGGTGCGACGCACTCTCCAAAAGGTGGCTCCCCTTGATGTGTTTGCTCTACAATTGCGGATGCCAACGCCATGATCAAGATTCCGTTCATTGCTGTGCGTCTCCACCTGAATACAAACCGCAAGTTGACCCAGGGGTAATTTGCGGCCCCATGTTTTTTTGACCAAGTATCAAAAGCGGACACTTTTCCGATACACATCCAAAATGAAATTTTCAAAACGTTCAGACCTGACTCATAAGGATGAAAAGAGGACAGTGTTCCGATACACATCTAAAATGAAATTTTTAAAACGTCCAAGCATGGTCGTTCACATGGGAAACGTGTCATTCTTCGGGCGGACAGTCTTCCGGCACATATACTTTGGGGAGTATATGTGCCGGAAAGGTGTCCGAATCCGCAGCCTCTGTGTTCTCTGGAGGCGAAAAAAACTCGGTATTCGGACACTCTTCCGGCACATATACTTTGGAGAGTATATGTGCCGGAAAGGTGTCCGAATCCGCGGCCTCTGTGTTCTCTGGAGGCGAAAAAAACTCGGTATTCGGACACTCTTCCGGCACATATACTTTGGAGAGTATATGTGCCGGAAAGGTGTCCGAATCCGCGGCCTCTGTGTTCTCTGGAGGCGAAAAAAACTCGGTATTCGGACACTCTTCCGGCACATATACTTTGGAGAGTATATGTGCCGGAAAGGTGTCCGAATCCGCGGCCTCTGTGTTCTCTGGAGGCGAAAAAAACTCGGTATTCGGACACTCTTCCGGCACATAAACTTTGGAGAGTATATGTGCCGGAAAGGTGTCCGAATCCGCGGCCTCTGTGTTCTCTGGAGGCGAAAAAAACTCGGTATTCGGACACTCTTCCGGCACATATACTTTGGAGAGTATATGTGCCGGAAAGGTGTCCGAATCCGCGGCCTCTGTGTTCTCTGGAGGCGAAAAAAACTCGGTATTCGGACACTCTTCCGGCACATATACTTTGGAGAGTATATGTGCCGGAAAGGTGTCCGAATCCGCGGCCTCTGTGTTCTCTGGAGGCGAAAAAAACTCGGTATTCGGACACTCTTCCGGCACATATACTTTGGAGAGTATATGTGCCGGAAAGGTGTCCGAATCCGCGGCCTCTGTGTTCTCTGGAGGCGAAAAAAACTCGGTATTCGGACACTCTTCCGGCACATATACTTTGGAGAGTATATGTGCCGGAAAGGTGTCCGAATCCGCGGCCTCTGTGTTCTCTGGAGGCGAAAAAAACTCGGTATTCGGACACTCTTCCGGCACATAAACTTTGGAGAGTATATGTGCCGGAAAGGTGTCCGAATCCGCGGCCTCTGTGTTCTCTGGAGGCGAAAAAAACTCGGTATTCGGACACTCTTCCGGCACATATACTTTGGAGAGTATATGTGCCGGAAAGGTGTCCGAATCCGCGGCCTCTGTGTTCTCTGGAGGCGAAAAAAACTCGGTATTCGGACACTCTTCCGGCACATATACTTTGGAGAGTATATGTGCCGGAAAGGTGTCCGAATCCGCGGCCTCTGTGTTCTCTGGACTCGAAAAAAACTCGGTATTCGGACACTCTTCCGGCACATATACTTTGGAGAGTATATGTGCTGGAAAGGTGTCCGAATCCGCGGCCTCTGTGTTCTCTGGAGGCGAAAAAAACTCGGTATTCGGACACTCTTCCGGCACATATACTTTGGAGAGTATATGTGCCGGAAAGGTGTCCGAATCCGCGGCCTCTGTGTTCTCTGGAGGCGAAAAAAACTCGGTATTCGGACACTCTTCCGGCACATATACTTTGGAGAGTATATGTGCCGGAAAGGTGTCCGAATCCGCAGCCTCTGTGTTCTCTGGAGGCGAAAAAAACTCGGTATTCGGACACTCTTCCGGCACATATACTTTGGAGAGTATATGTGCCGGAAAGGTGTCCCCTCCCCCTCCTTACCTCATGCTGCGTTCGGGTGAGAGTGGTGCTCTGCTCTTTTCTTTGGTTCCGCTCGCGCCTTCCCCACCCCCACCTTTGCAGCTCATTGCAGAGAGCGTCGACAAGATCCATCCAACTTGGCATCGGCACCGTTCGGATGAGAATGTTGGTGTGCTTTTTCTTTGCTTGAGCTCGCAGGCGTGCCCCCTCCCCCCTCAGCTCCTTGCAGACAGCGTCCGGCCTCCTTGCTCAGCTGCGTGTTCTCGGCCACGCCGATCCGGACCACCTTCCTCGGCTGCTCCGACAGATTTCCTTTGAGCGCCGTGTTGGTGATCAGCCAGTCCGCCCTCGTGCAGTTGTGCTCCTTGCTCGTTAGAAGTGTCGTCTGCTCTTTTCTATTGTTCAGCTCCCCCCCCCCCCCCGGCTCCCCCGCCCCCCTCCTTACCTAATGCTGCGTTGGGGTGAGAGTGGTGCTCTGCTCTTTTCTTTGGTTCGGCTCGCGCCTTCCCCGCCCCCGCCTTTGCAGCTCGTTGCAGAGAGCGTCGACAAGATCCATCCAACTCCGCGTCGCCACCGTTCGGATCAGAATGTTGGTGCGCTTTTTCTTTGCTTGAGCTCGCGCGCGCCCCCGCTCGCCCCTCAACTCGTTGCAGACTGCGCCGACAACGTGCATCAAGCTCCTCGTCGCCAGCCTTTTCGAGGCGGAGTACTGGGTGTGCGTGCTGAAGGCCACAAGCCACCGCGGAGTCGATCCTTCAACAGTTAGCTAATGGTGGATTCCGATGTGCCGGAAGAGTGTCCGAATACCGAGTTTTTTTCGCCTCCAGAGAACACGGAGACTGCGGATTCGGACACCTTTCCGGCACATATACTCTCCAAATTATATGTGCCGGAAGAGTGTCCGAATACCGAGTTTTTTTCGCCTCCAGAGAACACGGAGACTGCGGATTCGGACACCTTTCCAGCACATATACTCTCCAGAGTATATGTGCTGGAAGAGTGTCCGAATACTGAGTTTTTTTCGCCTCCAGAGAACACGGAGACTGCGGATTCGGACACCTTTCCGGCACATATACTCTCCAGAGTATATGTGCCGGAAAAGTGTCCGAATACCGAGTTTTTTTCGCCTCCAGAGAACACGGAGACTGCGGATTTGGACACCTTTCCGGCACATATACTCTCCAAAGTATATGTGCCAGAAGAGTGTCCGAATACCGAGTTTTTTTCGCCTCCAGAGAACACGGAGACTGCGGATTCGGACACCTTTCCAGCACATATACTCTCCAGAGTATATGTGCCGGAAGAGTGTCCGAATACCGAGTTTTTTTCGCCTCCAGAGAACACGGAGACTGCGGATTCGGACACCTTTCCGGCACATATACTCTCCATACTGCCCGAGAATTATGCGGCCCCATCCCCACAAAACACCTCCATCATCTGGTCGATGGGGCCGCAAACTACCCCTGGGCCCGCAAGTTTCTTGTTTGTGAGATCTGAATTTATTGAATGAAAAAGTTATTTTTGTATGTCGTCCAAGTGGCACGTGTGTTGTTCCCAATTCCAACTGTGCCCACTGACTCGGTAAGGCTAGGTTGGAACAATAGTGTCACCATCACAATGGTCCCCTATTTCAAGAGTGACTTATGATTCGCATCATATTGCATTCCTTTTCCGATCCGTTGCAGTAATGACAGGATACACTATCCTTTTCCACAGTAGTAGGGCTGTTTGTGGGTTTCTGTGTATAAAGCAGCGTACAGAGGTGTGCTGACTTAGAGTTGGAAAAATACGTTTCGACTTTGGACCGACGTACTGTATCAAAAATAAATACGGTATTTTTATAAACTGGGTTTATTTTGTTTTTATATATATCATATTAAGGAAAAATTTGCAGGTGGCTGCAAAAAAAGGTGAATACCGTAAACCCAATAATAATAATTAGCCCCCCCCCCCCCCGGGGCTAATTTTTCAATCAAGGAGCGCTAGGAGGGTGTATAATTGTAGGGGGGGGGGGCTAATTATAGGGGGGGCTAATAAACTGGAAGGGTCGAGGTGTGGGAAGCTTTGGTGGAAAAAGGCGCGTGGAGGCGATTTTTAAGGGAAAAAGACGCTGCGCACACATGTTGGCAGCCCCTAACACACTCTCACACAGTCTCACATGCACATACATGTACATACATACACATACGCGACCATACATGCACCCAGACTTAGAAAATTTCGCCTTTCAGACGATGGTCCTTTTAGGGAGGGGGTGTATTTATAGAGGGGGGGCTAATAAACTCAAAGTGGTCATAGGAGGGGGTATAATTATAGGGGGGCTAATTATAGGGGGGGGGCTAATATAGGGTTCACGGTATATGACGCTCTTTTGTTGAAGTCCAGTTTGAAAAAGAGGGGTATTAATTAAGGCACGCCCCATTGCTGTATAGCTGCTGTATAATGACGAATGGAGCCAGCACCATATGTATTCCTACACGTCACTAACTGTAGTGGCAATCCACATATCGCAAATGTTAGCAAGGTGCCAATTATTTATGCAGAACTTCAGCTGTGTCAGGTCGATGGTAATGGCCAGAGATAGATGAAATGTGAAAGGATTGCTGTTGCGTTTTAGCTGAGTGAGATGGCTCACACAAAAAATGCCGAATATGTGACGTGTTGCTGTGTTTGGTTCGGATTGTTGTTTTGTTCAAACTGAAGTTGATCATTTGCAAGGCGTAAGCAGCTATACATCAATGGGGCGTGCCTTAATTAATACCCCTCTTTTTCAAACTGGACTTCAACAAAAGAGCGTCACATATTCACCTTTTTTTGCAGCCACCTGCAATTTTCCTTAATACAGTGTTTTTTCGTAAGACAAACATCGATGCGAAAAACCTATGCAGGCAGGCAGGCACGCACGCACGCACATACAGACATGCAGCAGCAGACCAGAACGCACACATGCTCCAGTGTTCCCAAAGAATTTTTAATGCAGCAGGTTCCACTCACCCCCTCCAGCCGTCATGACATACTATGTACTGTGTCCGGTAGAATACCTTGAGTGCAGTAGGAGACATGCAACATATATGTAGAATGTGAGTATGTGGATTGAAAATAGGTACGCATGTATTTTTTTGACCAAGTTGTGCACAGCTGATTGTCATGCAAATGATACAAAGCAGGATGACGTATCAGCAAATGGCACGGCATGCAGGGAAACTACAAACAGAAGCCACGGCAGATAGTACTTTTGGGTAACGTATCTGTAATGCAATGTTCCTAGTTAGTGCCTGCCGTTTCCCAGTTTTGGTACAATGGGGGAGGCATTTTGGTGCGTCCAATTTGGTCCAATTGTTGAAACTGGTCTAGCTAGATCATGTATGGGCAATCAACGTTCCCATTATAGTGAACCTCTGTGATGCACGCACAGAACTTTTGGCTATAATTTAATTGCTATGATCTCACAGCTGGTAAATTATGTGCGTGCGTGCGTGCACATGCAGTTGTGCCACATTGATGCGTCGCAGCATAGTGATACAAAAAAACAAAATGATCTACACAGGCAGGCGATCAACTTTTGTGTTTTAGCCAAAGCCATTGGACATACCCACAGCGAAATTTAGCGATTTTCCTGGAAGTGAAATGTTTTGGTGCGTCGGAGCGTGTTGACTCCAAGGAATGAAATGTTCTACATTGAAGGGCGATCAACTTTATTATTGACCTCAAAGCCATCCGAGCTAACCACACCGAAATATCGCCATTTCCCGTTTTTGGTATAATGGGGGGAGGCATTTTGGTGCGTCCAATTTAGTCCACTTGTAGAAATAGGTCAAGATCATGTCTGGGCAATCAACTTTCTCCATTATAGCGAAGCTCTGTGATGCACCGTTAAAGAGCCTATAGGGCACGGAACTTTCGGCTGAAATTTTCAATTGCTAATATCTCATTATCAGTGATGAACTTTTAGGGTTATTGTCTTGGTGTAGACTTGCAATAAGGAACTATTCAAGAAAATCAAAAAAGGGGGGTTAATTGGGCACTTTTTCGAGATTTACTCTTGGTGGAAACCAGCCAAAAAAAACGACTATGTCCAAAAAAACGCATAAAATCGGCAATATCTCGAGTTTAGTAGGACGCAGAGACGATTCGTTTGGTACGCAAAATTGCCATCATGGGTTGCTTACACATGCCAAGTTTCATTCCAATTGCCTGGGGCACTCGCGAGTTGTGCTCCAAAAACTGGGAAGAGAATACGAAAAAAAAAACACTTTTCGGAAACATTTGTGGGCGTTTCCCCTTAACGCGTAGTACTACGGCAACGCGCTGTGGCACGTACGGTCCCCAGATCAGTGCGCTTCTTTTGAGCCATAACGCGCCGAAATCGGTTCAGGCAATCCAAAGTTATAGGCGATCAAAAATCCAAAATCTCGCGCGCGCAAGTCGTCACATATCGCACGTCGCAGGGTCGTACGCTGACGCGTACACCCTGATATATGTATGTACATGTACCATAATTCACAGTAAGTCATCAGCGAAGTGTCCAAAGCTTAGCAATCGGTACATAAAGTAGGTCGAACGCTGTAAACTGTGCAAGCACGCAAATGGACGTGTAGGAGTGTGTGTGCCTTAGGCGTGTGTGCGTGTGTGAGTGTGTGGGTGAGTGAGTGGAGCTTAAGTGGAGTAATGAGCGACAAAGAGATTCGGCATCCAACAAAGTGAGCAACGGGGCGCGACGCAGAGATCGAGGGCGTAGAGAGGAGCTAGCAATAGCAAAAGCGGCCAGAAACAATTGTTGGGTCCGCGTTTGTAAGCGAAACCTAAGCGTCGTAAGAAAATGTAATTGTTTTGCAACTGTTTTGTTATCTATTGCAGGTTGACTCAACAAAAGACAGGCTTACGACTCCGATTTACGACTATGGCCTTACAATTGCAACTACAACCGTATTTTTTTAAATAAGATGCAGGCGGCGATGTAGTGCAAAAAGATGTCAGGCACACATGTAGGTGAGGACACTGATCACGAATCTGTCATTTGATTTCCAGTCCAGTACAGTATCCATAAGATATAGTACAATGCGTGTACTAATGTGGGTATGTAAAAAGGTTGACATTTGAATGGCAAAACTTGCATGGGGAAAGGTAATCGAGCATGCTCATGTGAATGAGGCCATTGTTTAATTAATCAATTACAGAAAGCACAAGATACTGTAGTAGGGTCTTTTGTGTGTGCTTTTGTGGATGGCATATTACTGATT
The DNA here is from genome assembly GCA_030248085.1 of Paralinhomoeus sp. GSCO2_6. Lineage (NCBI taxonomy): Eukaryota > Metazoa > Nematoda > Chromadorea > Monhysterida > Linhomoeidae > Paralinhomoeus > Paralinhomoeus sp. GSCO2_6. The sequence goes on along the minus strand of JASAMY010002640.1, from coordinate 55,451 downwards.
GTGCTGGACGGATTTTGTAAGTGGATACACTATAAAAGCTTTAAAGCGATTTCAACGCATCCATGTCGATGCTTTGCACTGCCAAGGGCACTGACATGTCATCGGTGTATAATGCTTGTCAGAGTGTTGTTCTGGATGGTTGGGTTGTTGCAAGTGCAAAAGTGTATCCAATGTTACAGCGGATTGCTAAAGTCGAATGACAAACCGGCTCGAACCGAACCGGCTCTAGAGCCGACTCGAGATTGCGAGCCGCTCGAGCCGCACACTAAAGCATATGGAGGACAGGACAGAGTGGCGGAGACGCGCACTCCACTGGAGCGACGCGTCCCCCCAACTGTGCGCCGGCTCGCAGTGTCATTCGACTTCAACGATCAACTGTATTACATCCGTCGCAGTCCATCACAACCATTTTACTGCAATATAAATTTAGTTCTGTGGTTATGAAATTTATGAACCAAGTGAGTGCTACAAAATTGTTAGCTATGCATGTAAGCTAGCATGCACGCACGTATGACTTCCATTGACTTCCAGCTTGACTTCCATTGTTTTTGTGACACTTTACAGATGCGTCATCTCTGCCTTGAGCATTCTCCTCTCAGCACGGTTTTTTCATGATGCATATTGATATTGTACCGCTTCTGAGCGCTTTGTAGCAGGTGTCTTGGACCCGCGAGGACCCAGAAATTTTGCTCCCAGACCCAGAAATTTTCCTCCCAGATTGCACACTACCTTTAAGCATGTGTTTTCCCAGAAATTTTGCTCGGGGACCCAGAAATTTTGCTCGAGGACACAGAAATATTAAATGTTTTTTTACTCATCTTTATAATCTCTTTTAGAATAAATAAAAAAAGGTGTATCTCCAAATTGGTCTTAAGAATGCTCAAAAAATTACAAATTTTTCCGTTCCTATATGAACTCGCCACGCTGACGCGCGGCGAAAAAAGAATCATGGTTTCAGAAAAACCTGTTTTCGAGTAAGCACCGCCAAATCTGGATGGTTGAAGAGCCAAGCCCCAGATCTAACAAAATCGAAAGTTTTACTACTCTTCAAATCCAAAATGTGTTCAAGAGATGGATGGCGCGGATTTATAAGTGCGCCTGCGTCTGGGAACGGACCTTTGTCGAACTTCTGAATTCAAAGTGTTCCCAGGGGGGACAGAACCGTTTGAGTGTGAGAGAGCGAAACCATCAACAATGGGAGACATGTTCACATCCGATAGTTAATTGACAGGCCTTTCAATCAAGAGACGTTCACAGTCGCACGCATCCTTTACCCACGTGAAGGGTTGGCATTGTGAAGATCAGAAATTCACATGGCTGTACTGAAGCGGCAAGTCCGACTGCGCGTGTACACGATTCTTCTATACAATCTTCTGTACAACACGGTCGGCGGGTGGCTGGCGTCCTTGGGAAAGTTCAGCGCCATTGGAGTCCAATGTTGAAGAGGAAGAGTACTGGAGTACGGTATGTACAAGTGTAGGGGCGGCAGGTGGACGTCCTGGCGGACGTCAGTACAATGGGATCCCAATCCTTGCCATACATAGGTTTCGATGCTTCAGCAAGTTGATCGTTGTAGTAAGTACCTTGTATCATCATTACGCAGTAACTGGAGCGCAGCTCGAGGCCGAGCGAAACATTAACCAATGTGGAACAAATTTGAGGGCTCATACACACACTATAAGGAGGGACAAAATTCGGAAACAAAATTGCTGAATTGGATCTAGTGCAAGTTCAAAGTTATTTTTTATGAAGTAACGTACGTGCACAGTTTCCACCACGAAGTACCTATAGGTTAGGCAGTATATGCGACATGCACACACACGCACACACAAACACACGCACGCACGCACGCACGCACGCACGCACGCACACAGACTGTTTCATTCATCTGTTTCAACTTTTCAACCATCGGCTACCAAGTGCATTGAGAGTTTCGACCCCAATTTTTTTTTTTAATTCTGGGACGATAATTAACTCATGAAACGTCAAATTGAATTCCATGTGTGTAAAAATGAGGCTGTGACAGAGTGGGTTTTACAATGAACCATCAGCAGCACGTTGAGCAGGTCACTCAAGCGAACAACCGTGTCGTCGACAGACGATGACGACAGCACAGCGAGCGCCCGCGTTCGCTTTTTGCATGTTTTGCCGGCGTTGATTCACTGACGCAGCTGTGTAACACGACTCCCCCAAGCGGCCACCCACACTGCCCGGCTTCTCTTGCTCCTGCTCCGCCACTCCCCCGGCACCATTGCATCGCACAGTTTTCCTTTCTGCTCTGGACTCTGGAAATGTTCTCCTTCGTTTCTCGCTGGTCGCTGCTGCTGGTGGGCTGGTTGTGCAGCTGCGGCGGCAGCGCGGCCCTCCTCGAATTGGAGTGCTCGACGCAGCCAATAGCTCCCAAGCACGACTCTGTGGCCTGTGGTGGCACGGGCAGGTTATTTGACCAGCTCATCCCCGACTTCTCCGCCCGGCCCTACTCGTGGCCCTTCAACGCGCAACTCCGACGCAAGGCCGATCGACAGCACCGCTGCGCGGTGACGCTGCTCTCGGAGCGCTGGGCGCTGACCGCCGCGCACTGTCTGGACGGCCTCGACAAGCAGTAGGGACTGTTGCTTTTTCATCCCATTCCAAACGTGATGCTGGCCAAATTGACTCGCTGCATAATGCATGTAAATGTATGTAGTTGTGGGGTGCGGTGACCAAAGCGGGCGAATGAAAAGACTGACATCTACGGCTGCACATGAAGCCTTAAGGCAGTCTCACTGAAGGTGTTTGTTTGTACATCGTTCATGCCTATCTTATGTATGCGTGTACGTACGTACATAGCTCACATTTTGATACTGACGCTGAATTGAGCTTGCTTGCTAGTCCCTGGCGAAAAGGGTCCAGCCGGTGACTGTCGGTGACGACGCAAGCGCTTCTTTCAGCGCCTACGAAGTCGTGACTGGCATCAACGTCTTGCATCAGCCGAGCATCTATACGCAGGTCCGAGCCATCAAGCGTGCGATCTCGCATCCAGATTACAATTGGGAATCGCTGGCCAACGACCCGATCTCTTACTGGTAGAGTTCGTCGCACCGATCGAATGGAATATCGTCACGAGACCCGTCTGTCTGCCAAGTATGTATGTACTACATATGTAGGCATTTCACTTTGTTCTTCTCGGAATATACATAATAGTACCTGATAAAGTAAATGAAATGCCAGTAGCGTTAAAGGAGGCAGTGAGTGCCGAAAATAGTACATACAGTATACCGTTAATTCTTCAATACTAGTTGCGCCCCTGGCATAGTGCCCCTGGACACTATTCATTCAACCCTTCTTTACCCGGGGCACTATTGTTGTTATGGCATAGCATTCCTTATGTTGTTAATGGTTCAATAGCTAAAAAAATTTCATTCATTGATGGGTGTAGCTGTGAACAGACCACATAAACTACGTAAGTACTGCTTGATTTGTGTCCCTGCGTAACGCAACTCGTATGGTGCTTCTTGCCTTGGAGGATTTTCGGTAATCGTTCCAGTTGCCTTTGCTTGACTAGTGAATACACAAGTGTTTCTCCTACGTTGACTCGCACGCACTACTCCAGTTGAACTAACGCCGGGTGCGTGTCGGTGAAAAAGTCTCAATAAGTCAAGTGTAATTTGCAAAGGCCCATTGTCGCCTTGCAGCTGACGAGTTACGCGTGAACGGCACGTGCGTCACTGTCGGTTGGGGAAAGGCGACGGACGCGCAAGGCGTGGCGGAACTTCAACAGGCCGCCCTGCCCGCGATCCGTCTCGAAGCGTGCCGGCTCAAGTGGAGGTACTCTATTCTGACTTTTTCGATTCTGATTTTAAGACTTTTCCTCACTTTTTCGATTCTCGATTCTGAACAGCAGAGTTGACAAAAAAAACAACACGAAATGGCATAGCAACTATGTAAACTTTTTAATAACAGTAGGTGTGCACCTAACGTACCTAGGTAGGTATAGATTGGATAAGATGGACCTGCATAGTGATCTAATATGGAGTTTTTTTAGAAAAAAGTCCAATCTCAACCAATTTGACACTGACGTAGTTCTCAGTAGTGCTCAGCTGACAGTGATACGACCCCCACCCCCCCGCCTCGTCTATAGGTACTTCTAGACGCAGGTGTAGCAGCAATGCCGACAATCTGATCAATCAACAAAAACGTAGCCTTGCTTCAGGGGGCAGGAGCCGAACGTCACGTTGCCCGTGAACAGTCTGTGCACCATGGAGAACTGCCGGGGAAGTTGCCACGGCGACAGTGGCTCGGGCCTGTTCTGCAAGAACGGCGACGGCACCAAGCACACTCTTTACGGAGTCGTCTCCTTCGCCAACAAATACCCCTGCACAGACCGGCTGCCCAGCGTCTACGTGGACGTGCGCCACTACGTCGACTGGGTCAACTGCGCCGTTGAGGGCACCTGCGCTGACGAGTCGGCGCGCTCCAACTCCACTACCGCTCAGCTCGCTTGAATACAAGCAGTCGACTCGAGTAGCCAGCATGCCGATATATACCACACGAGAAACGGCCTGTCGCTCGTTTTGGTGAAAACTGTGAAATGTATGTGGCTGGATAAAGCCACAACTACAAACTACTAGGCACAATGTACACCAGAAGGCCAGACAACGCAGTGATCGATCGCCTGGTGAAGCTCTCCCCATCAGTGACAGGTCTCGCGTTCTAGCTACACCCAAAGGCCAGCGCACACCTGCGCGCACCGCAGGATTCAAGCTGCCTGTACCTGTGCAATTCTTGCCCTTCTTTGCCACGGAAGACTTATTATGGCAGGGGGACAAGTTACCTATTATAGCCATTTTTCATGCTAAGTCTTCCGGTGGGATGAGATACCATGACTCGCCCCCATAATAAGTATTCCGGGGATTGTGAAAGCTGGGGGATAACTTATTATGCGACACCGGCACCCACGTAAAGGGTGCGAGGGGTGCCGGCGTTCAACTAGGGTGATGCAGAACTCGCACGAGGAGGAACAGGACGCCTAATACAAGCTTGGCACAGTGAACATTAGTGAAGATCCTTTGATGCACAGCCTCTCCTCCCTTTCTTTGATTGACTTTTGGCACAGTTCCCATTCGATTGACTGGCAACCACCTATGGCCAAATCCCAGAACATTTCAAGGTAGCGCCAGTTATTTTGCGCTGTGCATAAACAGCATTTCAAACTCGTGATCTCCTGGTTAAGCTCTCCATGTCTGTGACAGGTCTCGCGTCTAGCTACACCCGAAGGCCAGTGCACGCAGTGAGCAACCAGCGGTGGGGCTTTGGCGTAGTCCGCAAGGCGTTGGATTCCTGACCGCGAGGTCGGGGGTTCGATTCCTTGCTGGGCAAGACCACTGCTACCCCCTTGGGCAAGGGGGTCTAAACCACAGCTCCGGTTTCTGCCTGTACCGTGGCTTCGGCCTAAAATCAGTGCCAGGTGGGGGCCCACCTTGCCTCGCGGCAGAAGAACGCCCATTGTTATTTATACGGCGCCGCCCTGTGATCTTGTGATACAGCTTACGGCCTTTGTGCTGTGTCGGTGGTTGTCGTGAAAAATAAAGTTAAGTTAAAGTTAGCGGTCTGCCCAAGGGTCCGTTCAAATGACGATGGCAGACTCCCAATTTAACACTCTTGAGAATGTCTGACAGTCAGCGGCTCAGGAGTATCCTGCCTGGCGCTCCAGAAACCCTGTACTGAAACGGCAAGTCTGACTGCGCCTGTACAAAGTTCTTCTATACAAACTTCTGTACAACTACAGGCTGTGTCTTTGCAATCGCTTGAGAAAGGCCTGCTGTCGTGTAGCGGCCGAAACGTCGCCAATAAGGCGCATTCCCGCGACCCTGTCCACTGGTCTTATCCTCTCATTATGATAATCACTGGTCGCGCCCTCTCTCTTCCCTCATATCAATTTATGCACAAGCTTTGGGTGACTGACTGTGTCGAACGCCTTGGCAACATCGAGATAGATGACATCAATACAATGGCCACTGTATACTGCTTTTGTCCAGTCATTGAAACATTCGAGTAGCTGAGAAATTGTTGATTTTTTATGCATTAAGCCATGTTGACTGGGTTTATTCAATGCGTTTCGGTCAAAAGCAGCAGTCGGAGATTTAGTAATTAGCCCTTCCATTGCCTTGCATGCAACACTGGTTTGGGTCCGTATCTCCGTAAGTGCTCCAAAGTGGTTCCGTATCAATATTTTCTTGTTCTCAGTAGTGTCTCATCATCAATACAATGTGTCATAAAATCATGCTGCGAATGCTCAGTTGAAAAGCAACAATGACGAATCTGTAAAGTGCTGCAGCAAAAGCCAAAGGAAGTCAACCAATGCAACCAATGCACTTCTGCAATACAGGAAAACATTTTACCTTTTTTGTTGTAACGCTTTATTCTTGCGTCCAGTAATTACATTCGATAGTAAAAATTTGGCACTATACCATCTTGAGCAGACACCATAAATCCCATATTTTGTGGTGCCGGGCTAATTGTTTTAATCAGCTCTTCAGAGCCAGCTAATAATAATTGGCTTCTTTGTGATCTGCATGGTTGCTCACATATGCTCATGCATCGTGATCTGCAGGCGCAGTGCTGCAGCTTCCCGATTGGCTTGTGCACGCGCCGCCGACTGCTCGGTAGTCTGCTATAAGTAATTGCACTTTGAGCGCCATGGAGAAACTAAATAATACGTTTCTTCCGAAGCTCCTTGACCGCTCTGTAGAACTCGTCGAAATTTGTGAACGGCCTCTCTTCCTCTTGGAGCGACTTGCCAAAGCGGCGCTCTCATCCTGCCTGCTTGTGCAAGGCCTTTGGACCTGCTCTAAGCTAGGATCGCTGTCCGACGCTTCCGAATCCCTTCCAGCGCGCCGTGGCCGAACGTTTTTCGGCGGGCTTGGGCTTGAGTCTTCCTGTTGAGGCTTGAGTCTTGGGCTCGTTTTTTGGCAAAACACAATTGTTGCGTCCGCGTCCGCTGCGTCCGAAACCTGAGCGAAGCCTAAGCCTAAGCGAAGCATAATCCTAAACCAAAGCCAAAACCTAAACATGGACTGGACTAAAGCAAAGTCTGGACTAAGCCTAAGCAAAGCCTAAAATTAAGAAAGTGTTCATCGGACGCAGCGGACGCGGACGCATCAATTGTTTTCAGCCGTTTTCAACACCAAATCAAAGCTAAAACAACGCACCACTAAACGCTAACACTAAAGCATGATCACACCCCATCCCCAGGCTTAGGCTTAGGCTCAGGCTCATACGCTTCGGCTTACGCTTAGGCATACACGCGTGTGCGTGCGTGCGCGTGTGCGCGAGTCCGTGCGTGCGTGTGCCTGCGTGCGCGCACGTGCGTGCGCGCACGTGCGTGCGTGCGTGCGCGACTCCGTCCGTGCGTGCGTGCGCGACTCCGTGCGTGCGTGCGTGCGCGCGCGCGTGCGTGCGTGCGTGCGTGCGTGCGTGCGTGCGTGCGTGCGTGCGTGCGTGCGTGCGTGCGTGCGTGCGTACGTGCGTGCTTGCGTGCATGCGTGCGCGTTCGCATAGGTATGTTCGTGCTTTTTACCCTCAACTTGAAACATGCAACAACTTGCAACATTCACAATTTGCATGTTCAATGTGTCATATCTTCTGATTACGGTATCTCACAGGAAAGCGGATGTGATATTCGTGATCAGCATGGTCGATTACGTATGTCCCTAGCAGATTTGACACTGAATTCTCAAATTCGATAAAACACGTATGCTCAATTAGCATATCTTTTTCGGATTACGGTAGCTACGGAAAATCTGGCCACTATATGCTGGTAAAATGTGCCAAGCCAGCTGCTCGCAAAATTTCAGCTCAATCCATCCAGAACAACTCTCTGCGCTGCATTGCAGACAGACCCCACAAACAGCCCTACTACTGTCGAAAAGGATATCGGTATATCTTGTCATTAGTGTAGCGGATTGGAAAACGAACGGCAGATTCGTGATCAGCATTGTCAATTACATATGCTGATGCTGTTTTGCACCCCCAGTTTGCAACATTAACCATCCACCATTTGCTTATTCAATGTGCCGTATCTCGCGATTACGGTATCGCACTGGAAAACGGATGTGATATTAAGGAAAAATTTGCAGGCAGCTGCAAAAAAGGGGAATATGTGACTTCCATAGACAGAAGTTGAGCTTGAAAAGAAAAATGGTATTCGCGCATTGCTGAAGTCCACTTTGAAAAAAGATTAAGGAAAAATTTTGCAGGCGGCTGCAAAAAAAAGGAGAATATGTGACGCTCTCTTGTTGAACTCCAGTTTGAAAAGGAGTGGTATTAAGGCAGGCCCCACTGATTTCATAGCCCTTTTCTGCATTGCAGCTGATCAACTTCAGTATGGACAAACTGTGTATAATCGAACCAAACGCAGCAACACGTCACTGTACCTATTCGGCGTTTGTTGTGCTCGCTTGGATCACTGGAAAGGCAGTCCAGGCTGCATGAGGACCGAGGCCTTTCATTCCTTGGACTCAGAGACGAGAGCAGGCCTTGTCCTTGACTGGACGTCCACAGATGACAGTCCCGCCCATGGTACAGGCTAACAGAAGTGGTACAAAGATGAACGAGAATCGAAGATTGAATGTAGGGTAACTTGGTACTCAAGATTGTGAAATGATGGTACATATTGCTTACTGTAAGGGCAAGACACATACCGTAAACCCTATAATTAGCCCCCCCCCCAATAATAATTCACCCTCCCAAGACCACTTTGAGTTAATAAGCCCCCCCCCCCTATAATTACACCCCCTCCCTAAATGGACCATCATATAAAAGGCACATGTTTCCATGTCTGGGTGTATGTATGGTCGCGTATGTGTATGTATGTACACGTATACATGTGTATGTGAGACTGTGTGAGAGTGTGTTAGAGTGTACCAACGTGTGTGCACAGCGCCTTTTTCGTTTCAGGCCAATCGCTCTTGGCGTTCGCGAGCGGCGGTCTAAAAAAGTGGCAGAGAACAAGAGAAAAAAAACCCGCGTTTCCACAACATTTTTGAAGGTGTTGACCCCTTGCGGCAAAACAAGGAAATGCGTTACGGCGCGGGTACCCCAAGCACAATTGACACTGAATTTTCAAATTGAATCAAACACGTATGCGCAATTTGCATAACTCACGGATTACGGTAGCTATCGCATATCTGGCCCTTAAATGACGGTGAAGTTTCCCAAGGAAGCTTCATACAAACTTTCAGCTCAATCCATCCAGCACAACTCTCGGTGCTGCGTTGCACACACACACACACACACACACACACACACACACACACACACACACACACACACACACACACACACACACACACACACACACACACACACACACACACACACACTCCGTTTTGTCTAGTTTTCGCAGCACCAAAATTCTATACATGTGTCCAACTTGTGCATAAAATTGAACTATTTCGACTGCGTATCGCGGCAGCATGAGCGAATGAAGTCGTTACACTTACGTGGGCTACCCACCCTGTACTTGTCATTAAAAGTATTCCGGGTGTGTTACTGTCTTCGGAATGCATGTAGTAGTGCCTGTTGCTTCACTACAGAGGAGAAGCCACAAACAGCCCCAGCCTTCGCAGACAGAGGTACAGAATGTGTGGAAAATGGAAAGAAAGCGAACGGATCCTTATTCTGTCGATACGCTTTGCTGCTGGCACTGGCGGCAGAGCATTGCATAGCATTTTATTTCGGAAGCCAGCGCCTTCCAGAATTGTGCCTCCGAAATCAGGTCATTGAATAAATATTGGCGTCTCCAACACGAACGATGCGATAACCTTCTAAAACAATATATCATTCATTCCGCTTGCTCTTTGCAGTTGTCTTGATGGAGGACGGCATCAATCACTGGTTCATGCCTTCGCTGCATCTAAAGCTTTAGCACGGGAAACCTCAAACACAAACTTGCACATTATACAACTCGAACACAGGCATGTTCGGGTAACTCAAGAGAGGCTGGGGGGGGATGCGTCCACTGCAACGCCACGTTCTCTTGACTGACAGGACCATTTCTAGCTGCCACGTCGCCCAGGCAATGTGGCGAGATGAGCACTGTGGTGGTGGCACATTTGCCAAGCCATCTCTAATAGTGACCCTGGCTAGTCGAACGTTGAAACAATAATACCCCGGGGTAATATTGGAGATTTACGATTATTCCAATCTCGCAGTTCTCGTGGGAGGGGGGGGGGGATGGGACTGGAATGGGCACTGTAGGAGGGGAATACACGAATGGTGATTTGCATTACGGTTTTAAGTGGAGCGCACATGTTCAGTCGGCGCAGTTCGCAGCACTTGAGACGCATGTAGTTGACAGCAGTCGCGTCGTTGTCCCAATCGGCCTTCACCTCCTCGATCGTATACACTGCAATTTGCATGGATCCTCCTACAACGCTCCCTCCTTCTCCATAGCGCTCCCAGTGGGGCCAAGAGACCACACAGTGGGTGTGCCAAAAAGTTGCAAGTGTGTACATATAGGTGCATGTACATATAGGTATACATCCCTGGCTGCGAAAGTCGTTCGCTGCTTCCTCGAGCACTACAGTACACGTAGCTATACGTACATATATCGCGGCAATGTCACGAACCGTCTCGGTGCAGCTTAAAGCCGCAGGCGACAGTGCCATTGCGACAGAGTTGCCAGGGGCCCTGGTCGCCCTGGAACTGGTAGTCGCTCATGTGCGTGTGCAGCGTCGCGCCACGTCCGCCGTGCGGCGAGCAGCCCAACTGCACGTCGGTGGCGCCTCGGTTGTCGACGGAGTCGCCATACGCTCAATGCAAAGGACACGTCAGTGCGCGCCCGCCCGCCCGCGCGCGCGTGCGTTCCTTCCTCCTTCCGCGACGACTATACACGCAGTGTAGCCATTCTCTTTTTTAGGTGGGGCAGGCACTCAGTGGAAGATGTGTTTGTCACCGACACTCTTGAATACGCGCGCGCGATTGCGTCTGCGTCTCTGGTCATCTTACCTTTGACCCGCAGTCGCACGCCGATCACGTACTCGCCATAGTCGCAGTATTCAAGCCGATTCCAATGGGCGCTTGCGTAGCGTTTGTAGCTGAATTCGTAGCGTTCATACCCCCTTACCCAAGGGGGCACTATTGGAGGGGCTTTATGTGAGGATTTACGGTATATCGTACTAATGCTCGGATCTGTCGCTGCAGACCATCTTGAGGCCGACGACGCCGGCGTGATCTTGTGCCGTGTCGGGGTCGAAGCTCACTGCGAAACCCTGGAAGGTATGCTTTCTGGGAAATGAAAAAAATTCTGGGGTGGTGCTGGGCCCTCGCTGGTGACGAGGCGAAGAGCATGAGGAGCAAGATTCCCAGGTGTGGCTGACAATAACACGTCCCCCTCCACAACGCATGTACATGTACAGTATGAATTTCAGTCCCCAAGCGAGAACTTGTTCTAAAGTGGGTTTGCAAAACGTACGATGAAAGCGTGTCCTTCGGGCAGTTGTACCAGTTTGTCCACACGCCGTGGTGTTGCACGACAATCTTTGACTCGCCTTGATGAGTCTGCTCCACAATTGCGCATGCCAGCGCCATAATAAAGAGTCCGTTCATTGCTGTGCGTCACCAGCTGAATACAAGCACGCAAGTTTCTTGTTTGCGACATATGAATTTATTGAATGATTAAAAGGTTATTATGATATGTCTTTGTCTTCTCATGTCACGTGTGTTGTTCCGAATTCCGACTCGGTATGGCTAGGTTGGAACAATAGTGTCACCATTCCAATAATGGTCGGTCCCCTATTCCAAAAGTGACTTATGATTCGCATCATATTGCATTCGTTTTCCGATCTGTTGCAGTAATTACAAAATACAGTATCCTATTTCACAGTAGTAGGGCTGATTGTGGGTTTTAGTGGGTTTTAGTGTGCAGCTGCCTTAGCACATTGATATGGTTGGCAAACATATGGTTGACACACTGTGTGTTTGTATGTACACAATTGACTGCTCATTCATTTTTCTACCCCATAGGAGGTTTCAAAGCATTTCATCGCATCCCTATTGATGCGTTTGCACTGCTAACAGCACAGACATGTTTGCCTGTTAGTGGATGCTTGATGTCAGAGTGTTGTTCTAGATGGTTGAGCTCTTGCATGTGTGTGTAACCAATGTTATCACATCCATCACGGTCCATCACAACCATTATATCTGTCTGCATATTTTATCTCGATGTTGCCAAGGCTTTCGACACAGTCAGTCACCCAAAGCTTGTGCATAAATTGATATGAGGGAAGAGAGAGGGCGCGACCAGTGATTATCATTTTGAGAGAAGAAGACCAGTGGACAGGGTCGCGGGAGCGGGCGCAGGGAGGGACAGCCAAAACGTCGTATTAAATAAAAAATGTGTACAGTGTACAGGTAAAAACTGTAGAATTTCTTTACAAACACCTTCCTTCCTTCCTGGACAACGTCTCGGACACGAAGGGCGTGCTAACAACAACAACAACAACAACAATAACAACAACAACAACAACAAGCTAACAAGTTTTGGCCGAAAAAACGACTATGTCCAAAAAACGGGGAAAATCGGCCATAACTCAACACTGGTAGGACCTAGAAGCAAATGCTTTACAGGTTGAAAATGCCATCATAGACTGCGTATCCATGCCAAGTTTCAGGCCAATCGCTAGCGCCGTTCTGGAGCGGCGGTCCGAAAAAGTCGCAGAGAACAAAAGAAAAAACCCGAGTTTCCACAACATTTTCGGAGGTATTGACCCCTTGCAGTAAAACAAGGAAACGCGTTATGGCACGTTCGATGCCCCAGAAGAAGGCGGTTCATTTGAGCCATAACGCGCCGAAATCCGTTCAGACAATCAAAAGTTATAGGCGATCGAAAATTCAAAAAGGCGCATTGAGAAGTCGTCACATATTAGGGTTGTACGCTGACGCGTACACCCTGATACATACATTGTAGTTGCACAATCGCTGCAAGCATCACTCGCTGCCGTTCACAACAGCCAACAACGCACATCCAAGTCTGCTGACATTCCTCCAGCGGCATGATGGGCAGCGTCGCCTGTCTCAAACCGTCTCTGCTGACGCGGTCAGCGGCTGTGAAGTTCACGTTCGTCACACGAAGCGTCGCGCCCCAGCCTACCACCGTACACACGCCAGGTAGTAAAGAGCTGAACAATTACAATACATGTATAGCTGTCCGTACACTCACGCACACATGCACGCACTACAATTCAAATCACGTAGGTACTCGCTGTGCGCAACGCAGGCGGGCCTGACAAAGATGTCGAAATGGAACTTGGTTGTCAAGTGGACGAGCGCTAGATCGTGGGCGTACGTCTTGTTATCGTAGCCCGGATGGAGATGGACGACTTTCGGCCTACGAATCTGCTCGGCGGGGCCCGGCTTCCAAGAAAGGATGTTTCTTGCATGCGACCACCTCGAAGTCTCTGAACACACCTACACATTGCATTGTAGCTGCGTGACACGAGCAACACGCAAGCACTTAGGTACATACCGTAAATCCTCCAATACAACCTCCCCTCCAATAGTGCCCCCCTCCAATAGTGCCCCCGGGTACGGCGAGGTTGAAATAATAGAGCCCCCCCCCTCCAATAGTGCCCCCGGGGGTAAGGGCTATGTTGTGCCATGTGCCTTTTATGGGCAAAAATATAGTGGTAGGTACAGTTATATCGTGTATACACACTACTACTAAACAATAATAGTACGTTTCAGCAACTATTAACGGTAAATCAACCATTAAATGTTGCAAAAGTGATCAAAATCACCGAAAAATCGGCAATTTTGACGGCGAAACTAGTATTGCCATTCAAAATTTTTAGGTTGAAATAATAGAAGCCCCCCCTCCAATAGTGCCCCCCTCCAATAGTGCCCCCGGGTAAGGAGAGGTTGAAAAAATAGTGCCCCGGGAGCACTATTGGAGGATTTACGGTAGTACTTCTGTTACTGCAGAGCACACGTGTCGTGCAGTCACAATTGATGACGTGTAGCAGTGCTTTCAATCAGATTGTGTTAGCACTTTGCAAGTGACATGCACTATTCTACTGTTCCTTCGTGTACAGAAGGAGGGGGGGGGGAGGGGGTCGAAGGGCAGCATCAGAGGGCTATGTATATCATGCTGGCTCCATCTTCGGCATCAGAATCAACGCGCCAACTCACTCTTTGTTCAGCCCGTGTCCATCGACGAAGCAGTGAGCTGCGGTCAGTACCCAGCGCTCGTCGAGGATTGTGCCCCCGCAGATGTGAGTGCGGTCGAGGTTGCGCAGCTGCACAGTCCATGGCCACGAGTAGGGCGCCGCCATCTCGCCGTTCAGAACGGACGCGCCGTGGCCGCAAATCGCGCTCCCTGGGTGCACGCATCTACCGTCAAATCATCAACTGGAACGCGTCTATAAACCCGATAAACCCTGAACCCGATTTTGGGGGAGGGGGTCTCCGGCGCAAAGAGTGGGGGGGGGGCGTAGCTGGCCATTTTTGAGTTATAATGGTACTTTTTGGTCTAAAATGGTATAAAGAGGGTGTAAACAGTGTTATTTAGCTGTTTTATGGTCATATAACACTGAAAAGCACTGAAAAACACCAACAGTTACTCACTTTTATCGTTTCAGACATGACGAAAATTCTTTGGGAAAATTCTGGGGGGGGGGGGGGGGGGGGGGGGAGTTGGGGGGTGGTTGAAAAACTAGTGGGGGCCCCAAAGCCCCCCCCCCCCCAACCACCCCCCCCTTCCCGGTTACAGGTCTGGTAGGGGTGTGTGTGTGTGTGCCTTGTGCGTGTGTGTGTGGGTGAGTGTGTGGATGAGTGGAGCTTAAGTGGAGTAATGAGCGACAAAGAGATTCGGCATCCAACAAAGTGAGCAACTTGGGCGCGACGCGACGCGATCGAGGGCGCGGAGAGGAGCTAGCAATAGCAAAAGCGGCCAGAAACAAATGTTGGGTCCGCGTTTGCTGCGTCCGAAACCTACCGTAAGCGAAACCTAAGCGTCGTAAGAAAATGTAATTGTTTTGCAACTGTTTTGTTATCTACTGCAGGTTGACTCAAAAAGACAGGTTTACGACTCCGATTTACGACTATGGGCTTACAATTGCCGTATTTTTTTAATAAGATACAGGCGGCCATGTAGTGTAAAAAGATGTCAGGCACACATGTAGGTAAGGACACTGATCACGAATCTGTCATTTGATTTCCAGTCCAGTACAGTATCCATAAGATATAGTACAATGCGTGTACTAATATGGGTATGTAAAATGTTGACATTTGAATGGCAAAACTTGCATGGAGAAAAGTAATCGAGCATGCTCATGTGAATGAGGCCATTGTTTAATTAATCAATTACAGAAGGCATAAGATACTGTAGTAGGGTCTTTTGTGTGTGATTCTGTGGATTGCATATTACTGATTCTGCTGGACGGATTTTGTGGGTGGGATTTTGTGGGTGGATACACTATAAAAGTTTTCAAAGCGATTTTAATGCATCCATGTCGATGCTTTGCACTGCCAAGGGCACTGACATGTCTGTCTGTTGGTGTATGATGCTTGTCAGAGTGTTGTTCTGGATGGTTGAGTTGTTGCAAGTGCAACAGTGTATCCAATGTTATCACATCCATCGCAGTTATGGTTGGGAAAAATACGTTGGACCGGCTTTGGACCGACGTATTTTTTTGATAAAATACGGTATTTTTTTAAAAAAATACGTATCTTTTGTATTTTTTTAGAGTACGTATGTACATGTACCATACGTCATAGTAAGCCATCAGCGAAGTGTCCAAAGCTTAGAAATCGGTGCATACGAACGCTGCACTGCAACGCTGTAAAACTGCGCAAGCACGCAAGCGGACGTGTAGGAGTGTGTGTGCGTACGACGTACGTGTGTGTGAGAGGTGAGTGTGTGGGTGAGTGGTGCGTAAGCGGAGTAATGAGCGACCAGGAGATTTGGCATACAACAAAGTGAGCTAAGAACGCGACACAGGGCGTGACGCAGAAATTGAGGGCGTGAAGAGGAGCTAGCAATAGCAAAAGCTAGCAGAATCAATTGTTGGGTCCGTGTACGCTGCATCCAAAACCTACTGTAAGCAAAACCTACTGTAAGAATAATGTGATGTAAAACAAATCGTCTTTTGGGAAGTCTACCCACCACACAATTCACAAAATGCTGTTCAATGTAAGGCACATTGATTAACAACAAATGTTTTGCAGGGGACGACTGGCGGCACCGACACACACGCCGCTTCGTCATCGGACCCCCTGCAGCTGCGCTACCTGTGAATTCGTTTGTGCGTTTTGTGCAGTGCGGCTACGACAGCCAAAGTCGTAGTCGTCGCGCCGTAGTCGTAGCGACCGTCAAGCCTGGTTTCGTTGCCGCCCGCTAGGCGCAGCCAGGTGTCGCTAGCAGTGCGTCCTTCCCGCGTCCATTCGAATCCCTCCCTGGTGATTGGACGACGCACGCGTGGGCGTACGCGCGTTTCCGCTCGCGTGACACGCGCCGACCGTTGGTCACTCCGCACTTTTCCCCGATCCCGAACCGTTTTGTTTTCTCTCTCCCCCCCGCTCGCGGCGAAGCCACCGTGCGACCTTTCTGCGTCTTGCACGTGTTGGTGACGGGCCGAACAGTGCAGCGTCGTTGGACGGTCGTTCCCAAACCTGCACACGAGCCGTTCGCCTCGACCTCTGGCGGCAGCCCCGTCACGTCGACGCCAGCGAGCTCTCACGCAAGCGCACCGGGCGCTTTGGCCGCTTTCTCGACCGCTGTCGGCAGCCCCGTCACGTCGACGTCAGCCGGCCTACTCAGCGCGCTGCGACAGGCGAAGCAGCGTCGGCTCAAGCGCGTCGCGACAGGCGGAAGCGACGTCGGCTCTTGCGACGGCGAAGGGAAGTTTTGCGTGCGCCGCTGTGTCGCTGCGTCTCATCGTCTCTCGCCACCGTGGGGAGACAGCGCTCCCTGGGGCGAATTCGAGTTGCAGGAACGCGCGCGGATTTCAGTGTGCTAGCCAAAGGACGGACGAGCAGCGTAGCGGTAGCCAGAGGCGGCAAGTTTCGGCTTCTCGCACGCGTGTGGTGTACGTAGGCGCTCTGTCGACGGGGGAGGCCTACTCGTTTTAGCCACCGTACAGCCGGGCCGGGTAGCGAGCGCCTCATTTTATTATCTATTGTTGCAGGCTGATTCAACAAAATGCAGATTTACGACTACGACTTACGACTATGACCTTACGATTACGACTACGACTGTATTTTTTTCAAAATAAGATACAGGCGCCAACGTATTTTTAAAAAAAAATACGTGTATTTTTTTGAAAAAATACGTTTGAAAAAATACACGCCCAACTCTAATCGCAGTCCATCACAATCATTTTACTGCAATATAAGTTGAGTTCTGCGGATATGAAATTTATTAACTGAGTGAGTGCTACAAAAATTGTTAGCTATGCATGTAAGCTAACATGCACGCATGTATGACTTCCATTGACTTCCAGCTTCACGTGCCATGCTCTTCAGGTTGCCCACGATGATTGCAGGTTTCGTAACTCCACACTGCTTGTACATAGTTCTGTGCGAGCAGCCTCAGGCCGTCACACCTGTAACTGTAGGGGGGGGGGGGGCGTTTGGGCCCCCAATATTTTTCCAACACCCACCCAACCCCCCGCGACCCCCCCCCCCCAGAATTTTCCCAAAGAATTTTCGTCATGTCTGAAACGATAAAAGTGAGTAACTGTTGGTGTTTTGCAGTGTTATCTATATTACTAAAGCACAATGTCTGTCTGTAAGCGTACATATTCTGAGGAAAGCCACTTGGAAAAAAATTGCAAATACGGAGAATATGTACGCAAAACTCGTACACACGGCCCTAGAGTACCAACGACCGTGTGTACGAGAAAAGCGTACATATTCTGAGCAAAGCCACTTGGAAAAAAATTGCAAATACCGAGAATATGTACGCAAAACTCGTACACACGGCCCTAGAGTACCAACGACCGTGTGTACGAGAAAAGCGTACATATTCTGAGCAAAGCCACTTGGAAAAAAATTGCAAATACCGAGAATATGTACACAAAACTCGTACACATGGCCCTAGAGTACCAACGACCGTGTGTACAAGAAAAGCGTACATATTCTGAGGAAAGCCACTTGGAAAAAAATTGCAAATACGGAGAATATGTACGCAAAACTCGTACACACGGCCCTAGAGTACCAACGACCGTGTGTACGAGAAAAGCGTACATATTCTGAGGAAAGCCACTTGGAAAAAAATTGCAAATACGGAGAATATGTATGCAAAACTCGTACACACGGCCCTAGAGTACCAACGACCGTGTGTACGAGAAAAGCGTACATATTCTGAGGAAAGCCACTTGGAAAAAAATTGCAAATACGGAGAATATGTATGCAAGACTCGTACACACGGTCGTAGAGTACCAACGACCGTGTGTACGAGAAAAGCGTACATATTCTGAGGAAAGCCACTTGGAAAAAAATTGCAAATACGGAGAATATGTACGCAAAACTCGTACACACGGCCCTAGAGTACCAACGACCGTGTGTACGAGAAAAGCGTACATATTCTGAGGAAAGCCACTTGGAAAAAAATTGCAAATACGGAGAATATGTATGCAAAACTCGTACACACGGCCCTAGAGTACCAACGACCGTGTGTACGAGAAAAGCGTACATATTCTGAGGAAAGCCACTTGGAAAAAAAATTGCAAATACGGAGAATATGTACGCAAGACTCGTACACACGGTCGTAGAGTACCAACGACCGTGTGTACGAGAAAAGCGTACATATTCTGAGGGAAGCCACTTGGAAAAAAATTGCAAATACGGAGAATATGTACGCAAAACTCGTACACACGGCCCTAGAGTACCAACGACCGTGTGTACGAGAAAAGCGTACATATTCTGAGGAAAGCCACTTGGAAAAAAATTGCAAATACGGAGAATATGTACGCAAAACTCGTACACATGGCCCTAGAGTACCAACGACCGTGTGTACGAGAAAAGCGTACATATTCTGAGCAAAGCCACTTGGAAAAAAATTGCAAATACCGAGAATATGTACGCAAAACTCGTACACATGGCCCTAGAGTACCAACGACCGTGTGTACGAGAAAAGCGTACATATTCTGAGCAAAGCCACTTGGAAAAAAATTGCAAATACAGAGAATATGTACGCAAGACTCGTACACACGGTCGTAGAGTACCAATGACCGTGTGTACGAGAAAAGCGTACATATTCTGAGGAAAGCCACTTGGAAAAAAATTGCAAATACGGAGAATATGTACGCAAAACTCGTACACACGGCCCTAGAGTACCAACGACCGTGTGTACGAGAAAAGCGTACATATTCTGAGGAAAGCCACTTGGAAAAAAATTGCAAATACGGAGAATATGTATGCAAGACTCGTACACACGGTCGTAGAGTACCAACGACCGTGTGTACGAGAAAAGCGTACATATTCTGAGGAAAGCCACTTGGAAAAAAAATTGCAAATACCGAGAATATGTACGCAAGACACGTAAACAAGGACGTAGAGTACCAACCACCGTGTGAACGAGAAAAGCGTACATATTCTGAGGGAAGCCACTTGGAAAAAAATTGCAAATACGGAGAATATTTACGCAAACCCCGTACACCGGGCCCTAGAGTACCAACGACCGTGTGTACGAGAAAAGCGTACATATTCTGAGGAAAGCCACTTGGAAAAAAATTGCAAATACGGAGAATATGTACGCAAAACTCGTACACATGGCCCTAGAGTACCAACAACCGTGTGTACGAGAAAAGCGTACATATTCTGAGCAAAGCCACTTGGAAAAAAATTGCAAATACCGAGAATATGTACGCAAAACTCGTACACATGGCCCTAGAGTACCAACGACCGTGTGTACGAGAAAAGCGTACATATTCTGAGCAAAGCCACTTGGAAAAAAATTGCAAATACAGAGAATATGTACGCAAGACTCGTACACACGGTCGTAGAGTACCAACGACCGTGTGTACGAGAAAAGCGTACATATTCTGAGGAAAGCCACTTGGAAAAAAATTGCAAATACGGAGAATATGTATGCAAAACTCGTACACATGGCCCTAGAGTACCAACGACCGTGTGTACGAGAAAAGCGTACATATTCTGAGGAAAGCCACTTGGAAAAAAATTGCAAATACGGAGAATATGTATGCAAGACTCGTACACACGGTCGTAGAGTACCAACGACCGTGTGTACGAGAAAAGCGTACATATTCTGAGGAAAGCCACTTGGAAAAAAATTGCAAATACGGAGAATATGTACGCAAAACTCGTACACATGGCCCTAGAGTACCAACGACCGTGTGTACAAGAAAAGCGTACATATTCTGAGGAAAGCCACTTGGAAAAAAATTGCAAATACGGAGAATATGTACGCAAAACTCGTACACACGGCCCTAGAGTACCAACGACCGTGTGTACGAGAAAAGCGTACATATTCTGAGGAAAGCCACTTGGAAAAAAATTGCAAATACGGAGAATATGTATGCAAAACTCGTACACACGGCCCTAGAGTACCAACGACCGTGTGTACGAGAAAAGCGTACATATTCTGAGGAAAGCCACTTGGAAAAAAATTGCAAATACGGAGAATATGTATGCAAGACTCGTACACACGGTCGTAGAGTACCAACGACCGTGTGTACGAGAAAAGCGTACATATTCTGAGGAAAGCCACTTGAAAAAAAATTGCAAATACGGAGAATATGTACGCAAAACTCGTACACACGGCCCTAGAGTACCAACGACCGTGTGTACGAGAAAAGCGTACATATTCTGAGGAAAGCCACTTGGAAAAAAATTGCAAATACGGAGAATATGTATGCAAAACTCGTACACACGGCCCTAGAGTACCAACGACCGTGTGTACGAGAAAAGCGTACATATTCTGAGCAAAGCCACTTGGAAAAAAATTGCAAATACCGAGAATATGTACGCAAAACTCGTACACATGGCCCTAGAGTACCAACGACCGTGTGTACAAGAAAAGCGTACATATTCTGAGGAAAGCCACTTGGAAAAAAATTGCAAATATGGAGAATATGTACGCAAAACTCGTACACACGGCCCTAGAGTACCAACGACCGTGTGTACGAGAAAAGCGTACATATTCTGAGGAAAGCCACTTGGAAAAAAATTGCAAATACGGAGAATATGTATGCAAAACTCGTACACACGGCCCTAGAGTACCAACGACCGTGTGTACGAGAAAAGCGTACATATTCTGAGGAAAGCCACTTGGGTACGAGAAAATCGTACATATTCTGAGGAAAGCCACTTGGAAAAAAATTGCAAATACGGAGAATATGTACGCAAAACTCGTACACACGGCCCTAGAGTACCAAGGACCGTGTGTACGAGAAAAGCGTACATATTCTGAGCAAAGCCACTTGGAAAAAAATTGCAAATACGGAGAATATGTACGCAAAACTCGTACACACGGTCGTAGAGTACGAACGACCGTGTGTACGAGAAAAGCGTACATATTCTGAGGAAAGCCACTTGGAAAAAAATTGCAAATACGGAGAATATGTATGCTTTTCTCGTACACACGGTCGTAGAGTACGCATGACCGTGTGTACGAGAAAAGCGTACATATTCTGAGGAAAGCCACTTGAAAAAAAATTGCAAATGCAGAGAATACCGTAAACCCTATAATTAGCCCCCCCCCCTATAATTAGCCCCCCTACAATTATACCCCCTCCTAAGACCACTTTGAGTTTATTAGCCCCCCCCCTATAATTACGCCCCCTCCCTAAATGGACCATCGTCTGAAAGGCGAAATTTTCTAAGTCTGGGTGCATGTATGGTCGCGTATGTGTATGTATGTACATGTATGTGCATGTGAGACTGTGTGAGAGTGTGTTAGAGGCTACCAACGTGTGTGCGCGGCGTCTTTTTCCCTTAAAAATCGCCTCCACGCGCCTTTTTTCCACCACAGCTTCCCACACTTCGACCCTTCCCGTTTATTAGCCCCCCCTCTACTTAGCCCCCCCCCCCTACAATTATACACCCTCCTCGCGCTCGATTGAAAAATTTAGCCCCCGGGGGGGCTAATTATAGCGTTTACGGTATGTATGCAAGACTCGTATACATAGTGGTACGGTGGGGGGGGGGGGAGGGAGGGAGGTTGCGGTAAGGAAGGGTGTGGGCGGGTGGGCGGAGGGGGGGAGGGACCTGGACTACTATGGTGCAGACATAGAAAAAGGGGGGGGAAGAGCGATCATATGTACCGGACAGGTGTCCCTATTCTGAAGCTACCCATGCGTGGGGAAATTGCAATTGCAGAGAAATAAGTACACCACTTATTTCTCTGCTCATCCGGTACACATGCTCCCACACTAACTAGCCACTGTAAAATACTATGGAAGTGGTGTCGCATGTGCACGCAAGCACGCACGCACGCACGCACGCACGCACGCACGCACGCACGCACGCACGCACGCACGCACACATAGCCATGCACGCACTGGCAGGCATGCACGCAATGGCACACACGCACCGCCATGCACGAATGGGCAGTTGTGTACTCTAGCAGTATGTGTACGACGAGTCTTGCATAGATATTCTCTGCATTTGCAGTTTTTTGCATGTCGGTAAGCTCGGAATATGTACGCTTTTCTCGTACACATGGGCCGCTGCGTACTCTATGGCCATGTGTACGAATCTAGCGTACATATTCTCTGCATTTGCAATTTTTTTCCATGTGGGTAAGCTCAGAATATGTACGCTTTTCTTGTACACACGGCCAGTTGCTACTCTACGGCCCTGTGTACGAGTCTTGCGTACATATTCTCCGCATTTGCAATTTTTTTCCATGTGGCTTTTCTCAGAATATGTACGCTTTTCTCGTACACACGGTCAGTTGGTACTCTAGGGCCCTGTGTACGAGTCTTGCGTACATATTCTCCATATTTGCAATTTTTTTCCAAGTGGCTTTCCTCAGAATATGTACGCTTTTCTCATACACACGGTCAGTTACTACTCTAGGGCCCTGTGTACGAGTCTTGCGTACATATTCTCCGTATTTGCAATTTTTTTCAAGTGGCTTTCCTCAGAATATGTACGCTTTTCTCATACACACGGTCATTGGTACTCTAGGGCCCTGTGTATGAGTCTTGCGTACATATTCTCCATATTTGCAATTTTTTTCCAATTGGCTTTGCTCAGAATATGTACGCTTTTCTCGTACACATGGTCAGTTGGTACTTTATGGCTCAGTGTACGAGTCTTGCGTACATATTCTCCATATTTGCAATTTTTTTCCAAGTGGCTTTGCTCAGAATATGTACGCTTTTCTCGTACACACGGTCGTTGGTACTCTAGGGCCGTGTGTACGAGTTTTGCGTACATATTCTCTGTATTTGCAATTTTTTTCCAAGTGGCTTCCCACAGAATATGTACGCTTTTCTCGTACACACGGTCGTTGGTACTCTAGGGCCGTGTGTACGAGTTTTGCGTACATATTCTCGGTATTTGCAATTTTTTTCCGAGTGGCTTCCCTCAGAATATGTACGCTTTTCTCGTACACACGGTCGTTGGTACTCTAGGGCCGTGTGTACGAGTTTTGCGTACATATTCTCCATATTTGCAATTTTTTTCCATGTGGCTTTTCTCAGAATATGTACGCTTTTCTCGTACACACGGTCAGTTGGTACTCTAGGGCCCTGTGTACGAGTCTTGCGTACATATTCTCCATATTTGCAATTTTTTTCCAAGTGGCTTTCCTCAGAATATGTACGCTTTTCTCATACACACGGTCAGTTACTACTCTAGGGCCCTGTGTACGAGTCTTGCGTACATATTCTCCGTATTTGCAATTTTTTTCAAGTGGCTTTCCTCAGAATATGTACGCTTTTCTCATACACACGGTCATTGGTACTCTAGGGCCCTGTGTATGAGTCTTGCGTACATATTCTCCGTATTTGCAATTTTTTTCTAATTGGCTTTGCTCAGAATATGTACGCTTTTCTCGTACACATGGTCAGTTGGTACTTTATGGCTCAGTGTACGAGTCTTGCGTACATATTCTCCATATTTGCAATTTTTTTCCAAGTGGCTTTGCTCAGAATATGTACGCTTTTCTCGTACACACGGTCGTTGGTACTCTAGGGCCCTGTGTATGAGTCTTGCGTACATATTCTCCGTATTTGCAATTTTTTTCCAATTGGCTTTCCTCAGAATATGTACGCTTTTCTCGTACACATGGTCAGTTGGTACTTTATGGCTCAGTGTACGAGTCTTGCGTACATATTCTCCATATTTGCAATTTTTTTCCAAGTGGCTTTGCTCAGAATATGTACGCTTTTCTCGTACACACGGTCGTTGGTACTCTAGGGCCGTGTGTACGAGTTTTGCGTACATATTCTCTGTATTTGCAATTTTTTTCCAAGTGGCTTCCCTCAGAATATGTACGCTTTTCTCGTACACCCCGTCGTTGGTACTCTAGGGCCGTGTGTACGAGTAGTTCGTCCATCTTATCGGTACTTGCATTCTCTTCCCGAGTGTCTTCCCTCAGAATATGTACGCTTTTCTCGTACACACGGTCGGTGGTACTCTAGGGCCGTGTGTACGAGTTTTGCGTACATATTCTCCATATTTGCAATTTTTTTCCGAGTGGCTTTCCTCAGAATATGTACGCTTTTCTCGTACACACGGTCGTTTGTACTCTGGGGCCGTGTGGACGAGTTTTGCGGAGATATTGTCGGTATTTGCAATTTATTTCCAAGTGGCTTCCCACAGAATATGTACGCTTTTCTCGTACACACGGTCGTTGGTACTCTAGGGCCGTGTGTACGAGTTTTGCGTACATATTCTCGGTATTTGCAATTTTTTTCCAAGTGGCTTTGCTCAGAATATGTACGCTTTTCTCGTACACACGGTCGTTGGTACTCTAGGGCCGTGTGCACGAGTTTTGCGTACATATTCTCCATATTTGCAATTTTTTTCCGTGTGGCTTTCCTCAGAATATGTACGCTTTTCTCGTACACACGGTCGTTGGTACTCTAGGGCCGTGTGTACGAGTTTTGCGTACATATTCTCGGTATTTGCAATTTTTTTCCAAGTGGCTTTGCTCAGAATATGTACGCTTTTCTCGTACACACGGTCATTGGTACTCTAGGGCCGTGTGTACGAGTTTTGCGTACATATTCTCGGTATTTGCAATTTTTTGCCAAGTGGCTTCCCTCAGAATATGTACGCTTTTCTCGTACACACGGTCGTTGGTACTCTAGGGCCGTGTGTACGAGTTTTGCGTACATATTCTCCGTATTTGCAATTTTTTCCAAGTGGCTTTGCTCAGAATATGTACGCTTTTCTCATACACATGGTTGTTGGTACTCTAGGGCCGTGTGTACGAGTTTTGCGTACATATTCTCGGTATTTGCAATTTTTTTCCAAGTGGCTTTGCTCAGAATATGTACGCTTTTCTCGTACACATGGTCGTTGGTACTCTAGGGCCGTGTGTACGAGTTTTGCGTACATATTCTCGGTATTTGCAATTTTTTTCCAAGTGGCTTTACTCAGAATATGTACGCTTTTCTCGTACACACGGTCGTTGGTACTCTAGGGCCGTGTGTACGAGTTTTGCGTACATATTCTCGGTATTTGCAATTTTTTGCCAAGTGGCTTCCCTCAGAATATGTACGCTTTTCTCGTACACACGGTCGTTGGTACTCTAGGGCCGTGTGTACGAGTTTTGCGTACATATTCTCGGTATTTGCAATTTTTTTCCAAGTGGCTTTGCTCAGAATATGTACGCTTTTCTCGTACACACGGTCGTTGGTACTCTAGGGCCGTGTGTACGAGTTTTGCGTACATATTCTCAGTATTTGCAATTTTTTTCCAAGTGGCTTTGCTCAGAATATGTACGCTTTTCTCGTACACACGGTCGTTGGTACTCTAGGGCCGTGTGTACGAGTTTTGCGTACATATTCTCGGTATTTGCAATTTTTTGCCAAGTGGCTTCCCTCAGAATATGTACGCTTTTCTCGTACACATGGTCGTTGGTACTCTAGGGCCGTGTGTACGAGTTTTGCATACATATTCTCCATATTTGCAATTTTTTTCCAAGTGGCTTTGCTCAGAATATGTACGCTTTTCTCGTACACATGGTCGTTGGTACTCTAGGGCCGTGTGTACGAGTTTTGCGTACATATTCTCAGTATTTGCAATTTTTTTCCAAGTGGCTTTGCTCAGAATATGTACGCTTTTCTCGTACACACGGTCGTTGGTACTCTAGGGCCGTGTGTACGAGTTTTGCGTACATATTCTCGGTATTTGCAATTTTTTGCCAAGTGGCTTCCCTCAGAATATGTACGCTTTTCTCGTACACACGGTCGTTGGTACTCTAGGGCCGTGTGTACGAGTTTTGCGTACATATTCTCCATATTTGCAATTTTTTTCCAAGTGGCTTTGCTCAGAATATGTACGCTTTTCTCGTACACACGGTCGTTGGTACTCTAGGGCCGTGTGTACGAGTTTTGCGTACATATTCTCGGTATTTGCAATTTTTTTCCAAGTGGCTTTGCTCAGAATATGTACGCTTTTCTCGTACACACGGTCGTTGGTACTCTAGGGCCGTGTGTATGAGTTTTGCGTACATATTCTCGGTATTTGCAATTTTTTTCCAAGTGGCTTTGCTCAGAATATGTACGCTTTTCTCGTACACATGGTCGTTGGTACTCTAGGGCCGTGTGTACGAGTTTTGCGTACATATTCTCGGTATTTGCAATTTTTTTCCAAGTGGCTTTGCTCAGAATATGTACGCTTTTCTCGTACACACGGTCGTTGGTACTCTAGGGCCGTGTGTACGAGTTTTGCGTACATATTCTCGGTATTTGCAATTTTTTGCCAAGTGGCTTCCCTCAGAATATGTACGCTTTTCTCGTACACATGGTCGTTGGTACTCTAGGGCCGTGTGTACGAGTTTTGCGTACATATTCTCGGTATTTGCAATTTTTTTCCAAGTGGCTTTGCTCAGAATATGTACGCTTTTCTCGTACACACGGTCATGCGTACTCTACGACCGTGTGTACGAGAAAAGCATACATATTCTCCGTATTTGCAATTTTTTTCCAAGTGGCTTTCCTCAGAATATGTACGCTTTTCTCGTACACACGGTCGTTGGTACTCTAGGGCCGTGTGTACGAGTTTTGCATACATATTCTCCGTATTTGCAATTTTTTTCCAAGTGGCTTTCCTCAGAATATGTACGCTTTTCTCGTACACACGGTCGTTGGTACTCTAGGGCCGTGTGTACGAGTTTTGCGTACATATTCTCCATATTTGCAATTTTTTTCCAAGTGGCTTTCCTCAGAATATGTACGCTTTTCTTGTACACACGGTCGTTGGTACTCTAGGGCCATGTGTACGAGTTTTGCGTACATATTCTCGGTATTTGCAATTTTTTTCCAAGTGGCTTTGCTCAGAATATGGGTTACGCTTAAAAAAGACGCGCGTTAAAAAAGACGCGGAAAATCTTGTTAAAAAAGACGCATGTTAAAAAAGACGCGTTAAAAAAGACGCAGCCTGATATTATCGCGTTAAAAAAGACGCGCGTTTAGAAAGACGCAGACGGCGGCGGCAGCAGCAATGTTCTATGTTCAGCAATGTTGTGTGCCATGCCACGTTGCTGACCCAGTGACGACAATACTCCAGCACTCCGTGATGCTGTAGCAGAAGGCGTTGGGCGGGACGCTCTGCTCCACTGCAGACTTCACGTCACTTATGGACATTGTAGTTTTTTTGCATAGACGACGTTGAATTGGCAGCATCTGGAGGCGTCACTGTGTGTGTACCTGTACATTTGCCGCGCCCTCACAGTCGACGAAGCGTCCTGGCTGTACGCTTGCTCGCTGTACGCACCAATATAAAAATTGAATAATGCGTACCACAGTTATCTAGTTTGCCAGTTTTGCCGCGCACTCTTTGCAGGAGTAAATTGGCCTGACAGGGATGAATTGCTGGGGGGCAGGAAAGGTGGACCTCCGAATGTGCAGTAGGTTTGCGATGGTGTCCATGTCCTGCTCGTCAGCTCGCTTCCGCCGAGAGCCACTGCAGACTCCACCTCACTTATGGACACTGATTCCTTTTGCAAAGACGATTTTCAAATTGGCAGGAGGTGCTGGGATCTACATACATGTATCTCGACTCTCAAAGGGTAAAGCGACAAACATCTGCACGCACGAGCCGTTCCCGTTCCACTCCCTATTCCACTTAGGGGCCGCCTGGAGAACTGCTGCGTCTTTTTTAACCTCCGTCGTTTTGTGGCTTGCGTCTTTTTTAACGCGCGTCTTTTTTAGCGCGCGTCTTTTTTAACATGCGTCTTTTTTATCATGCGTCTTTTTTAACTTGCGTCTTTTTTAACTGACGCCCCAGGGCATCAGCTAAAAATGTACGCATTTCTCGTAAAAAAGGTCGTTGGTACTAAAACTAGGGACGTGTGTAAAAAAGTTTTTGCACGACATGTTCTGCAGCCGCTAATTGCAATTTTTTTCGGGAACAAGTGGACTTTGCTCAGATGTTTGTCACTTTACCTTTTGAGGGTTGGGTTGGTAGTGTCGGAGGGTAAAGTCCCGTTCTAGCAACAATTTTTGACCAAAAAGTACAAGTATCACTGAAAGAATGGCCAGCTACCCACCACTTTTTGCTCCAGACACCCCCCCCCCCCCCGAATTCGGCCGTTTACCCCGCCCCCCCACTATTACAGACCCAGTTATAGGTATCCGGTGTATCGGACCTGCAGCATATTAGTGCGCTGTGCGGTGGGTATCACTTGTCTGAAGTAGCGTATGCCAGCTTGGGGGCTGCCGCCGCCTTCCTCGCCTTTTAGGCTTTTTTCGCTTTACTCATTGAACTCATTTCACTTCCCCTTTTACCGTAAACTCTATAATTAGCCCCCCGCGGGTTAATTTTTTTTCATTAGAGCTCTAGGAGGGTGTATAATTATAAGGGGGGGGGCTAATAATAGCGGGGGCTTATAAACTGGAAGTTTAGATAAGATGGGAAGATGTGTGGGCACGCGTGGGGGTTTTTGGGGGCGCTGTGTTCGGCTGCTTCCTCGTGTGGTGTCGCTCCTTTCGGCTAGTTGCCGCCTAGTTATAGCGATCATTTTGATTCTTTACATCCTATGCTCAGATGCAGCAATATACAACTACACACACACACACACACACACACACACACACACACACACACCTCACGCACCTTGACATCACTACTGTAACTTGTTTCAACACCCAACATGCACACACCACACACCACGATCACTACGACTTCAACTACAGTTGTGTTAGCATAAGCCTTGGCTGAGGACGGAGGCGCCCACTGCAGGGCGGGCAGCCTCCGGCCTGCCGCCCTGCACTTTGTCGCCCAACTCACCAAGTGGAGGGGAAGGGGGGCGGCCCTCCACTCCCCCAGCACAGGGGCGGCCCTCCACTCCCCCGGGGCGGGTCCCCAGATTTCCTCCCGGGGCAGCAAGAGCCAACAGTCGCATCACAGCCATTGTCAGAGACAGCAACAGTTCACATGCACGACCCCACCCGCGATCACATCAGAATCACAGCTGTGTCTGATCGTTCAGGGGGTGGTTCTGGATGGCTGGTGCCGATGTGGGGAAGAGAGCTGCCGACTCCGACGAGGCTGCAACAATGGATGGGGCCGATCCACACCAGCAAGCACAACAAGGCAAACAACCTGGTGTGGGCCGTCGATGCGTAGGCGCTTGATGGCTGGGGCGCTTTGAAACCTGCAACAGCAATCCAACATCGAGGTCACTAGGGGATCCAGGATAATCTGACATAGGGGGGAGTTCTTTCATTGCAAGTCTATCCTAAGGCCTGGCATCGGCATTTGCATCGTTTGCTCAACACACAATAATGCAATCCAACCACAGCAGCACAGGCGAAACGCTTTTGTGCGCCTTAATCCATGGAATGCCCACTTTGCCCCTGTGCTCGTCCTTCCTCTCAACCTCCCTAGCCTACCTGACTGGAAGGGGCCATCCCCCCACCCCTTGGGGATCTGGTAGTGACAGCAAGACTTGCAAATGCGCCCGCACCGACACACAGACATGCACATACGCACTCACAAATGGTTGCTGATGGCGCCGACGGGGAGGCGATGCAGCTTCGGCACTTAGAGCGGCGTCCAGATAGGGGGAAGCCAACGTCCAATTCTTTCAAAACCTGAGACACAACTGCATAGAAAAACCGCCAGCACCAGCACACGAACGCACGCACTCACAGAGATAACTGCCGATGACTGGGGGCGCATCGCAAAAGCGGATCGTCAGCTTGATCGGCGTCCAGACGAGAAGAGCCGACTCGAGCCAACGCCCAAAGGACGAGCGAGCGCCGTCTTTCGATCGCCGCCAATACAGCACGCGGTGGCGGCCTGCCGACCCAACCTCTAAAATTCGCAGCGAGTTGGGCGCAGGCGTCGAGTTACCATAAGCTCCTGTCAATCTCCTTTACGGCGGCGGCGTCGGCCTCGTCCAGGCGGCCGCTCAAGGCCTCGGCACGGCACCGAACAACGAACTCGCGAGAAAACGCTGATGAAGCGCGGTCGGAAGTCGGCTAAACGTTGTTGCCCAACTCCAAGACAATGGAACATACTGTAGCTTGAGGGAAATTGGTTGCTGGGGCTGCTGCGGCCAAGAAAACTGGAGTAGCAGCGGCGCGACGCACACTGTATGGCTGCGCCATACAGCAGAACGCCTAGGGACCCCTAGAACACTACAATTTGCACGGGACAGTTTGGATTCTGAACTACCGTAATCTCCAAGATTTTTCCCCGCGAAAACGGTTATAGAAAAAACGAGACATACCGTAATCTTGTATTGTATCCGCGGGGGGGGGTGTTACTACTCCCATTTTTGACCAAAACGTACCAGTATAACTCAAAAATGGCCAGCTACCCCCCACCACTTTTTGCTCCACACACCTCCCTCCCAGATGTCAGGCATTTAGCCCGCCCACCCACTCTGCCAGACCGGGTTACAGGTATGCTCTAACCTTCAACAAACCATTTGAATGGTGGCGGACCACCACTACAACAAGGGATGCATAAACGATGACGCCATCGAACATTACTTCTTCACACATTCAAGTTGAATGGGGTG
Source organism: Paralinhomoeus sp. GSCO2_6 (assembly GCA_030248085.1). Lineage (NCBI taxonomy): Eukaryota > Metazoa > Nematoda > Chromadorea > Monhysterida > Linhomoeidae > Paralinhomoeus > Paralinhomoeus sp. GSCO2_6. The sequence goes on along the minus strand of JASAMY010002640.1, from coordinate 24,298 downwards.
CCCGGTAGAGAACGAAACGGGCCGGGCCGCCAAACTAGGCCTGACAGTCGGGCCGGGCCGGGCCTGGGCCTACTTTTTTGGGCAGCGGGCCAGGCCCGGCCGGAGCATTTTGTGGAAATGATGCATACAACAAATATTTGTTTGTATTCTATAAGGTCTATTTTGTAGTTGCGTGAATTATCAAGCAGAGTGTGCCCACTATCGTCGATATCAAGCGCAGCTCAGAGAGCTGCTCTCCATCATGTGCATACTTAGTCAAACATGGTCTTGCATTACAGTTTGAAATGCGTATGTACAATTGTGCATAAGGCGTGAAGGTCGTACAGAGTGCGTGCACGCGTGCGTGCGTGCGTGCGTGCGTGCGTGCGTGCGTGCCTGCGTGCGTGCGTGCGTGCGAGCGTACGTGCGTGCGTACGTGCGTGACGGTGTGCATGCAGCATGCGTGCGTGATCGCGTGCGCTGTTGTGTGCGTTCGTGCGTTCGTGCATTCGCTCGCCAGTGCGTGTGCGCGTGTTCGGTGCTTTGACCGCGCATACTTTGAGCGCTTGGGGCGCCCCCGTCGCGACCGATATTTTAAACTTTTTTAACATCAATCGACGCAGAAAGAAGCGCTCTTTCGAATGGGTGGGGTCTCCCGGTGCCGATCTCAAAGGTTCGTGAGTTATTTGCAAAAAACCGTAAAATTTAGACTATCGAAATTTTCAAGTGCCGATCACGCAACGTGCGACCATAGCAGTGCAGCCAGTTTTGTAGCCTATCTGATGCAGAATTACATGAGGATTCCGAAAATGCTTTTACTTTTTTGATCCGTCCTTTAAAACAAAAGTTACGGGGCAAAAATTAACAAAATCGATATATGCATATTTCTATCCATATATTTTGAAAATCAAAAAACCAAGTTGATTTTCGTGATCAGGGCTAAAAGTTGGTCTAGAAACTCGGATTTCAGCCAAATCGAAGCAATTCGGGGCAAAATGTCCATACCGTATTTGGTTTTCAATGTTTGGTTCTTACAAAAAGCGAGTCTTAAACGTTTGAAAGAGATACAGTAGTGCTCTTACTACTGTTTTCCTCTTACTGTTTTCATACTGCAGCAATCTGAACGTGAACGTGGCGTTACCAAAAAAATTAAACTAAACTTGCTTCAACAAACAAACAAGTGAACAAACTTGGGCATGGAGGCAGGTTTTCGCAGGGTTGGACGTCGCGAAAGCTGTGCTCAGAACAGTCCGGCAGCTCGCCTGCACTGTTAAACTTTGTGACCCGTTTTCTTGTCCTCACCTTCTCCCCCATTCCACAGGTGTGGTTGCAAGGTGAAAAGGCAGTCCATTCAGTATGCAGGCAATCAGCATCAACTGAACAGCGATTCACTGAATTACGGGATGTGTACGACTCAATCGCGATTTGTCCTACGCTTCATAGTTCGCGAGTCGACGTTCAGCAGTATCATGACGAGCGCGGTTGCCGTGAAACCAGCGATAAGCATGGAAGCGAAGAGAACCGATAGCATATCTGGAAATGGAGTATACATTTTATGTAGTTGCTTTTCACGTATGCATGTTAAGAGCACTTGTACTGTTTGTTGGCATTGAGAAACCTGTTGATAAACTGGAATCGGTGTCACTCGTAACAAGCAGGTTTAAAAATCTGAAGTTGTGCCTTTTGTCGTAGAGCCTTACTTAGAAAATACTCTACGTAGAACCGGTTGTGGAGGGAAGTGACCAAATGGGTTCTATATATGCACGTTCGTCTCCTTCATGCAGACTTCACGCACCTTTGTACGTCTTGACGAACGTCTTTGTCTTGTTCCACTTGACACAAAGACGATGCCGGAAGCGTCTCCATCCGCTTTGCTTTACGGACTGCTCAGGATAGCAGTAGGAGGAGGAGACGATGGTGTCTCGGCGGGGTGCGGTGGCGGCTCCTCCGCAGTGGGCGTCGGTGGGGGGGGCGGTGGTGGTCCGTCGTATCTGGTCCTCCACCCAGCTGTCGGTGATGAAGCGGCGCACGTTTGTCTCGACGCTCGAGAGCACGGAGAAGCGACTGGTGCTGAGGAAGCTCGAGCTTCCGCCGCGCCCCGACTCCTCGGCGTAGACGGTCGCGGTCGCCCGCGAGCCCGCGACCGACAGGCTCTCCTCCAGACTGACGTCTTCGAGCGGCCCTAACATCGGCGCTTCTCCGATGCCGGCTGCCGCTCGCGTGAAGACAGTGAAGACTAGGAGCGAACGAGTGTGCGAGTGTGCGAGCGGGTGCAATGAAAGGCGGGGTTCGTTGAGCCGACCGTTGTAAACCGTTTGGAAAACGGACGCTCTGGTGATAACGGTTGCCGTCGTTCCCCGTTGTGCCTCCTTCCACCCGTTTCTCTGGCACCATTCCGTACTGGACATCTTCCTTTTTGGCACTGTGAAGCATCTCAGTCCATTGTTATTCATTGCGATGCCATCACCACTGGGAGTTAGATTGGTTGACGACTGACGTGCAGCTCGTCAGCTCAAAAGCGCCCAAAAAAACGTGCACCCTTCCCTTTCATGCGGTGTACTACTTTTCGCGCCATTTTTGAGGGAGCGACTTTTACAGTCGTGGGATAGGTCCTCCACGTGTTGATGTAGACAGCTAGCAAAGCGACAATTGACACAGAAGTCGTATCGCCTTTTAGCGAACGGACGCTTACGGACGGCTTAAAGACGCTTAAAGAATAATTAAGGAAAAATTTGCAGGCGGCTGCAAAAAAAGGTGAATATGTGACGCTCTTTTGTTGGAGCCCAGTTTGAAAAAGAGGGGTATCAATTAAGGCATGCCTCATTTATGTATAGCCACTTATGCTTTGCAGCTGATCAACTTCAGTTTGAACAAACTGTGTATAAAAACCAAACCAAACGCAGCAACACGTCACATATTCGGCATTTTTTTTGTGTTCGTGTGCATAGAAAGGAGCAGTGGCAATTATAGGACCTAACTGAACTGGAACACCCTGCATTCACATATGCCGCATGACTAAATGCCACGTGGTTGCGAGACAGGCAGGAAGGACCCCAGGGTCTTGCACATGGACCACTATGCAGACATACGCAAGCACGCACACACGCACGCACGCAAGCACGCACGAACGCACGCACGCACGTACGCACGCAAACACGTTGTATAGAAGCAGTGCGTTATTGGGTAAATGACAAAACGGAAATGACGAATGGAGCCAGTACCGTATGTATACGTACACATCACTAACTGAACTGTAGTGGCAATCCACATCTCCCAAATGTTAGCAAGGTGCCAATTATTTATGTAGGAACTTTGGCTGTGCCAGGTCGATGGTAGTGACCAGAGATAGATGAGATGTGAAAGGATTGCTGTTGCATTTTGATGTGAGTGAGATGGCTCACACAAAAAAATGCCGAATATGTGACGTGTTGCTGCGTTTGGTTTGGTTTTTATACACAGTTTGTTCAAACTGAAGTTGATCAGCTGCAAAGCATAAGTGGCTATACATAAATGAGGCATGCCTTAATTGATACCCCTCTTTTTCAAACTGGGCTCCAACAAAAGAGCGTCACATATTCACCTTTTTTTGCAGCCGCCTGCAAATTTTTCCTTAATACAGTGTTTTTTCGTAAGACAAACATCGATGCGTAAAACCTATACAGGCACACGCATGCACGCACGCACGCAGGCACGCACGCACACATGCACGCACGCACGCATGCACGACATATGTACCATGTATGACATATGTAGCATGCTTGGTAGAATCCCTCGAGTGCAGTAGGAGACACTCATTGTATAGAATGTGAGCATGTGGATTGAAAATAGGTACGCATGTATTTTTCATTGACCAAAGTTGTGCACAACTAATTGTCATGCAAATGATACAAAGCAGGATGACCTATCAGCAAATGGCACAGCATGCAGAGAAACTACAAACAGAAGCCACTGCGGATAATTGTGTGTGTGTGTGTGTGTGTGTGCGTGCGTGCGTGCGTGTGCAGTTGTGCTATATTGCTGCATCGTAGCATAGTGATGTAAAGAATCAAAATGATCGCTATAACTAGGCGGTCAACTTTTGTGTTTTAGCCGAAGTGATGCGACGTACTCACATCGAGTTTTTTGTGAAGCAGCCGATTTGATGGTGTGCGTGCGTGCGTGCACATCTGCAGTGCCATATTGGTTCGTCGGAGCATAGCAGTGTAAAGAATCAAAATAATCTACACGTGCAGGCGGTCAACTTCCGTGTTTTAGCCAAAGTGATCCGACCTACCCATATCGATATTTATCGATTATTCCGGATGTGAAAATATTTTGGTGCGTCGGATCATGTTGACTTCAAGGAATGAAATGTTCGCCATCGAAGCGCAATCAACTTTATTATTGACGTTAATGCCCTCCGACGTAACCACACCAAAATATCGTCATTTTTCGGTTTCGGTATAATGGGGAGAGGCATTTTGGTGCGTTCAATTTGGTCCAATTGTCAAAAGGGGTCTATTCCAGGTCATGCCGAACAACTTTTTCCTTTATAGCAAAGCTCTGTGATAAGCCGTTAGCGCGCCTATTAAGGACAAACTTTTTGGCCGATATTTTTAATTGCTAATAACTCATTATCGGGGGTGAAGTTTTAGGTTCAGTGACTTGGCATAAACTTTCCATAAGCAACTGTTCAAGAAAATCAAAAAAAAATTGGGGGTTAATTGGGCACTTTTTTGAGATTTACTCTTGGTAGAAACCACCCAAAAAAAACGACTATGTCCGAAAAACGCATAAAATCGGCGATATCTCGAGTTTGGTAGGACGCAGAGACGATTCCTTTGGTACGCAAAATTGCCATCATGGGTCGCTTACACATGCCAAGTTTCATTCCAATTGCCCACAGCACTAGCGAGTGGCGCTCCAAAAACTGGGAGGAGAACACGAAAAAAAAAAGACACTTTTCGGAAACATTTTCGGGCGTACCCCTTTAACGCGCAGCAATACTGCAACGCGCTGTGGCACGTACGGTCCCCCGATGAGTGCGCTTCTTTGGCCCATAACGCGCCAAAATCGGTTCAGCCAATCAAAAGTTATAGGCGATCAAAAATCCGAATTCTCGCGCGCGCAAGTCGTCACATATTAGGGTTGTACGCTGACGCGTACACCCTGATAGGTACGCATGTATTTTTCATTGACCAAAGTTGTGCACAACTAATTGTCATGCAAATGATACAAAGCAGGATGACCTATCAGCAAATGGCACAGCATGCAGAGAAACTACAAACAGAAGCCACTGCGGATAATTGTGTGTGTGTGCGTGCGTGCGTGCGTGCGTGTGCAGTTGTGCTATATTGCTGCATCGTAGCATAGTGATGTAAAGAATCAAAATGATCGCTATAACTAGGCGGTCAACTTTTGTGTTTTAGCCGAAGTGATGCGACGTACTCACATCGAGTTTTTTGTGAAGCAGCCGATTTGATGGTGTGCGTGCGTGCGTGCACATCTGCAGTGCCATATTGGTTCGTCGGAGCGTAGCAGTGTAAAGAATCAAAATAATCTACACGTACAGGCGGTCAACTTCCGTGTTTTAGCCAAAGTGATCCGACCTACCCATATCGATATTTATCGATTATTCCGGATGTGAAAATATTTTGGTGCGTCGGATCATGTTGACTTCAAGGAATGAAATGTTCGCCATCGAAGGGCAATCAACTTTATTATTGACGTTAATGCCCTCCGACGTAACCACACCAAAATATCGCCATTTTTCGTTTTCGGTATAATGGGGAGAGGCATTTTGGTGCGTTCAATTTGGTCCAATTGTCAAAAGGGGTCTATTCCAGGTCATGCCGAACAACTTTTTCCTTTATAGCAAAGCTCTGTGATAAGCCGTTAGCGCGCCTATTAAGGACAAACTTTTTGGCCGATATTTTTAATTGCTAATAACTCATTATCGGGGGTGAAGTTTTAGGTTCAGTGACTTGGCATAAACTTTCCATAAGCAACTGTTCAAGAAAATCAAAAAAAAATTGGGGGTTAATTGGGCACTTTTTTGAGATTTACTCTTGGTAGAAACCACCCCAAAAAAACGACTATGTCCAAAAAAACGCACAAAATCGGCGATATCTCGAGTTTGGTAGGACGCAGAGACGATTCCTTTGGTACGCAAAATTGCCATCATGGGTCGCTTACACATGCCAAGTTTCATTCCAATTGCCCACGGCACTAGCGAGTGGCGCTCCAAAAACTGGGAGGAGAACACGAAAAAAAAAAAGACACTTTTCGGAAACATTTTCGGGCGTACCCCTTTAACGCGCAGCAATACTGCAACGCGCTGTGGCACGTACGGTCCCCCGATGAGTGCGCTTCTTTTGACCCATAACGCGCCAAAATCGGTTCAGCCAATCAAAAGTTATAGGCGATCAAAAATCCGAATTCTCGCGCGCGCAAGTCGTCACATATTAGGGTTGTACGCTGACGCGTACACCCTGATTGGCGCATGCTGCTGGGCAATATCGGTTACAATAAGGTTATTACAATAAGGTTGGTTACAATAAGGTTATTAACCCCAAGTTTTCGATGGCCGCCATTCTCTCGTTTAATTGTAATTCCTTGCCTGGCAAACTCCACGAACTTCAAGCAATTGCTTCTATGGAGAAACCCGCCGCCCTATTGCTGCAAGAGACAAAAATTGACTCGAAAATTCCGAATTCTTAACTGGAGATCGAGAATTACGCCTTATTCCGCAAGGATCGGACCCAAAATGGCGGCGGCGTGGCACTCTATGTGCTGAGTTCTCTCTCTCCCCGTCGGATGTCACTACGGACGGATCTGGAACTTCTGGCGGTCCAGTTCTCCTCAGCCTCTGGCAGCAGATACGTCGCAATCTCTGTCTACAAGCCGCTCAGGGTGGTGGCTGTCGACTTTGTGGACGGGTTGTCAGGCGTCCTGGCCGACTTGGGCGAGCAGACGTCCACTCTTGTGCTCGCTGGCGACTTCAACCTCGACTATGGTCTCCCCGAAGCTCAGGAACTGCGCAATGTTCAGCATTGTTATGAGCTATGTTGCTGACCCGGTGACGACAATACTCCAGCACTGATGCTGCAGTAAGAGGCGTTGGACGGGAAGCGGTTGCAAACAATCTCAGTAAATTCTCAATGGGAATACCGTAAACCCTATAATTAGCCCCCCTATAATTAGCCCCCCCCCCTATAATAATACAAACATTCTCCCACCACCACTTTGATTTAATAACCCCCCCCCCCCCCTATAATTACGCCCCCTCCCTAAATGGACCATCGTCTAAAAGGCACATGTTTCCATGTCTGGGTGTATGTATGGTCGCGTATGTGTATGTATGTACATGTATGTGCATGTGAGACTGTGTGAGAGTGTGTTAGAGTGCACCAACGTGTGTGCACAGCGCCTTTTTCCCTTAAAAATCGCCTCCACGCGCCTTTTTGCCCACACATCTTCCCACTCATCGAAACTTCCAGTTTATAAGCCCCCGCTATTATTAGCCCCCCCCCTTATAATTATACACCCTCCTCGAGCTCGAACGAAAAAATTAACCCGCGGGGGGCTAATTATAGAGTTTACGGTAAAAGGGGAAGTGAAATGAGTTCAATGAGTAAAGCGAAAAAAGCCTAAAAGGCGAGGAAGGCGGCGGCAGCCCCCAGCTGGGCATACGCTACTTCAGACAAGTGATACCCACCGCACAGCGCACTAATATGCTGCAGGTCCGATACACCGGATACCTATAACTGGGTCTGTAATAGTGGGGGGGGGGGGGGCGGGGTAAACGGCCGAATTCGGGGGGGGGGGTGTCTGGAGCAAAAAGTGGTGGGTAGCTGGCCATTCTTTCAGTGATACTCGTACTTTTTGGTCAAAAATTGTTGCTAGAACGGGACTTTACCCTCCGACTATGTATCTCGACCCTCAAAGGGTAAAGCGACAAACATCTGCACGAACGCTCCGTTCCCGTTCCACTTAGCGGCTGCCTGGTCAACTGTTGTGTCTTTTTTAACCTCCGTCGTTTTGTGGCTTGCGTCTTTTTTACCATGCGTCTTTTTTAGCTGACGCCCTGGGGCGTCAGTTAAAAAAGACGCAAGTTAAAAAAGACGCATGTTAAAAAAGACGCATGTTAAAAAAGACGCGCGCTAAAAAAGACGCGCGTTAAAAAAGACGCAAGCCACAAAACGACGGAGGTTAAAAAAGACGCAGCAGTTCTCCAGGCGGCCCCTAAGTGGAATAGGAAGTGGAACGGGAACGGCGCGTGCGTGCAGATGTTTGTCGCTTTACCCTTTGAGAGCCGAGATACATGTATGTAGATCCCAGCACTCCAATCGCCTTTTTTCCACAATCGTATAATGTATGTATCTGCTGGACCAAGCGGCGGTCAATCTCAATTTCGCAGCCGATTGTAAACAACACTGCTTAGCAATCGGATGACATGGAAACCATCGTAAACCTATTCCTGCCCACCTTTCCTGCCCTCCAGCAATTCCTCTGTCAGGGCAATTTATCCCGTAACGAGTGCGCCGCAAAACTGGAAGACTAACTGTGGTAGGCATTAAAGCTTATTTTTTCATATTGGCGCGTACAGCGAGCAAGCGTACAGCCGGGACGCTTCGTCGACTGTGAGGGCGCGGCAAATGTACAGGTGGTACACACACGGTGACGGCTCCAGATGCTGCCAATTCAACGTCGTCTATGCAAAAAAACTACAATGTCCATAAGTGACGTGAAGTCTGCAGTGGAGCAGAGCGTCCCGCCCAACGCCTTCTGCTACAGCATCACGGAGTGCTGGAGTATTGTCTTCACTGGGTCAGCAACGTGGCATGGCACACAACATTGCTGAACATAGAACATTGCTGCTGCCGCCGCCGTCTGCGTCTTTCTAAACGCGCGTCTTTTTTAACGCGATAATATCAGGCTGCGTCTTTTTTAACGCGTCTTTTTTAACATGCGTCTTTTTTAACAAGATTTTCCGCGTCTTTTTTAACGCGCGTCTTTTTTAAGCGTAACCCGCCCTGGGAGTATCCTGAAACAAAACCGTGCTCATAACCAAAGTTGGACTTTTAGTCCTTTCCAAAAAACGAGCGTTTTGCGTACCACTCTCTAAATAGAGCATTGTACACTCAGCGCTTTTTACTAACCGAAGCTAGGGTTGTATAAACCGAATCCTGACGTGAAATTACACTGTAGCAAACAACGGTTAAACATGGTGGTTACGGGTGCGGTATAACTCGCTGGCTGGCAAAACGCAGACTATAAAATCGATTGGCACGTTTAACGAGAGGCGCGAGCGCAAACGGCGCCTAGTGGATGACATCAAAAGCGGGAAAGTACAAATGGTCTCCTCCTCTGCATTTACAGTTGAACAATCAACTTGGTGGCTCATGGTTTGGTTTGCTAGTGACACCACAGTAGAGCTACAGTGTATAATAGTGCACAAATGGTGCCGCAGGACATTTTTTGATATTGTCAAGGTCTGTACATGGTGCAAAACGTTATAGTCTGCTTAGAAGAACAAGGTATAGCGCCAAAAGCAGTATTTCGACACGCCATCCAGCGACTCGGTCAATTTGAATCGTCTCTTTTAAAAAATGGGTGCTCTCCTTTGTATGCACCTAGCAAGGGTACCAACTGCGTTATTTTTGACAATATGGTGCGCGTAGTCAGCAGCGGAAGCTACACTCAAAACTGCAGCTCAATCATTCACCCGCTGCAGAGCACGAGTGCTACTCAGTAACACAGCACAGACAGCAATACTGATTTGTGTACTGGGTGCATACAGTTCACGCCCACCGTAAAGGCAATACATCACTGGCAACAACATCACATCACATGAGCAAGCTGCTAGTATTGTCTGAACCGCGACAGACGTAATTGAGTCGTAGTCGTAGACATATCTTGCGTTTGAACTGTCGCCATCTAGATGCAGCCGCAGGAGAGGACGCGTACGCTCGGTACCTTGATCCTTTGCTTGGTTCTGCCAATGTCGAACCAAAAATCTTTCGATTCCCATCTCGTTGGAACGCAACACGTTTCTGCCCTGAACGCATTTTGTTTCACTTTTTGAATGGCCTGACCGACTGAACCAAAGCCGACCGTATGTTTCCGGCGACTACGTCCGCTCCTTTGCAGCTGCCCTCGCAGTAGAACAAATCATAGTCATGCTCGTGCCACGTCCACGTCAAATTTATTAAGCCAATGGCATCAATGTGTCGTTCGTTGATCTAAACTAGGTATTTAGCCCGCTGGCCTCGAAACGTTTTTTAGGACTTGGGGCACGTACAGGCAGTGATTGTCTGCAGCAGGGATTTTCGGCGCCCTCCTGTCGGCCTGGTGGACAATCCACAGCGGCCACCGTGTTGACTCTACTCCTCGGATTTCCGAAATCGAGATTCAGAACGTAATTGGTCGAAGATTCGGGCAGGACAAGGTCGGTGACACAGTCGCGGCCGAAGGCGTCGCCGCAACCTTCCTCGATTTCCATGCGCGTCTTGATCATAACACCGTAATTGGAAGAGGGATTCGCGATCCATTCTTGGACAATCTTCGTTATGTTTACTGATAACCACACTATCCCCTCAGGTGTAGTAGTCTGAACGGCACAACCCAATTAGGTACCTATACATAGTAGTACGCACAGCAACGAACCCACACCCATTAGTGCGACTCACTTTTGCTTCACTTCTGCAAATCTGAGTGCCAACCGAACTGGGCGTGATGTATCTGTAGACTTCAAGAAACACCTTGACTTCGCTCTTGTAAGCGTCGTCCACTCTTGGTCGCACATATAGTTCAGCATGGTCAATTCTCTGGTTGTTGCGCGCTCTCTCCAAATCAAAATACGTTCTGAAGTTGTCGGTCGTGCCTGGATAAACTGAATGAGACGTATTTCTTTGTGTCATTTTCATCCGACTGTGCATTGTCGAATAATAGTGCACGACAGAACACCACTGCAGTACACTCACTACCTGTTGGAGACAGAGCTGCGGTCAAGAACCGTGGCGGCGCCTCATCGTTGTCGAAGGACGAACTCCTTTCCGTAATTTCTCGTGGGATAACCGGAGACCCGTTGGACGCCCTTCTTCTTCTCGGTCCACTAATTAATGCGGCCGGAACGTACTTCGCTATCTGCCGGTAGAAGTGCTGGAGTCGGAGGCGGGTCCTTTCGTTGGCCGGACTCACCCCCCACCTTTTCAGGTCTGCCACTGAGAATTTCGGAGCCCCAGCGGCGAAGGCCACGTTGGCCAAAGACAAGACGGCGACTACAACATGCGTAAATTGCAACATTCTGCCCCGTCAGCTTACGTAGTAGGCTCATAGGGGCGGGGGAGCACGAAAACACCTGCGGTGCGTGTGTGCGTGCGTGACACGTAGTGCCGCTCTGTTCGCGGCGATAAGGGCGGGTGGGGGTGTTCTCACATTGCGTGGACGCGAGTGTAAAAGAACAGCGCCGCAGCCGCTTCTCTGGGAATCAATCAACCATCCTGAGAGAGAGCACTGTCCGGGGGCAAGCAACAACAGGCGAAAAACAAAACCCTATCTATCACACGCCATTAACGTCACCAACTTGTTGTTTTCGAGCCCTCTGCGCGCTGACCCGAATACAGAAAGAAACGCACAAGACACGGATCTAGGGGTTGTGCAAACAGCCGCTAGTCCGTTTCTGGGTGCTGTGACATTAGTCAGCGAGCAGAGTGCAGTTCATCAGCTTTGATCCAGTTCATCATCAGCAGAAGAGCACCAGGGACGGCGTTGTGTGGTTGCGTTGCGTTGTGTTTTCTCTGCGTGCATGCGTGCTGCGTGTACGTGCGTGCGTGCGTGCGTGCGTGCGTGCGTGCGTGCGTGCGTGCGTGCGTGCGCGTCTGCCTCGTCTGCTCAGATGCAGCCACACCGGATGACGACCATGTCGGGCACGTCGGTGGTGGTGACGCGGCCCTGGTGCGTCCTGAACGCCATCGGCAGAGGCGCCATCACCGTGGCCCCGCAGCAGAGCGGCGCTCCCGACTCGTGGCGCATCGTGCTGGGCGCTGCGACGCCCGGCTGCCACGGGTCGCACCTGCCGTCGCAGTAGTACGCCTGGTACTGAGTGGGGTGGAGGATGTTTATGAGGCCGATCTCTTCGAATTTCACCTGTAAACGATGGACAATCTGACAAGCGGACACAAAGGGAGCCGGCGCTGCTAGTACTCAGCGCACCCAGAGTTTCTTCCTGCAGCACTCGTGGTCGTTTTTGGAGCTGTTGAAATGCTCGACGGGGCAGTCGTTGGGCTCGACAGTGAGGCTCTGACTGAGGCGAGTGGGGTTGTGCTGGGTGCTGCCCCTCTCCTCCACCTGGCGCTTAAGGCGTCGACGCCGCTGCCGCTGCCTCTGCTCAAGAAGCGCCATCTCCCAATGATCTCTGAACTCGATTTCGACAAAGATCTGAATGGCAGACTGTCCCGTTTGAATCTCTGCTCTAAACCACACCTCTTTGTCGCCCCGCCGAATCATGTCGTTCTCCAACGTTTGCGCCACTCCGTCTACGTTGGTCTTGATCATGACGCCGAAATTCTCGTCTGGACTTCGGTGCCACTTTTGCGCCAGCTCCGACACGTCCTCGCTGAGCCATAACCTCTCGAGTTGGTCGACTGGGTGCGACTGAAATTACTGTTGTTCGTTCGTTCGTAGGGACGCAACAAAGCTGTGCAATCTTTACCTTGGTCGAGTCCACTGCGCGACCTGGGGCCGTTGCAGTTGGAGTTGTGTATTCGTAGATGTGAACGTCGAAGTCGGCGGTGTCGGCAGATTCGTGCTGCGGCAGCTTGCGCACGCGGAAGTAGAGCGTCGCCGCCTTGACGTCCTGGTCCGCCCTCGCGGTCGAGAGGTTGAAGAAGACGCGGTGCGGGTCCCTGGTCGCGTCCGTCCCGCCGTAGTCTGCACACTCCCACAACGCACTCCTTCACCACGGAGACGACGACAATGACCGCACCTGACGCGTAGAGACAGGTAAAGTTGATGGTCGCTCCGACGTTGGCGACGCTTCTGTTCTTGCGCTCGTCCAGTTGACGCGCGATGGTCTCCTTGAGCATCGGGGACTCGAGGGGGACGACGGGCCGGCTGTAGGAGAGGGAGCCGAGCGCGCGGACCCGCTGGCTGATCACTTGCATCCAGAGCTTCCAACGAGGCTCCGGCTTTTTCTCCTCGGTCGACCCTTCGACGGCGAGCGAGATGGCGAGGAGGACGAGGAGGCCGAGGAGGGGGAGGAGGGCGGCGGCTGGATTCTGACTAGACATGACTGGTTTGTACTGCGACGGCGACGAAGACGGTGCGGGCCGTGGTGGCTGCGGTTGCCTGGTTTGCCCCGGCGGTCACCCGTAGAGAGAGGGAGAGAACAGCTGGTCGTAGCGGCCCGCGGCCCGGTTCTCACATGGCCGGTGCGCGGCGGCGGCACGCGCGCCCACTAAAGACAAGACGGACTGGGCTGACAAGTCGATGTTGCCGACAGGAAAGGAATCGGTGCGAAGAACGCTTGGGAAGAAGAGGGACGCGTCGCCGCGTCGTCTGCGCCGGCGCGTGTCGGCAGGAGAGGCGGCGAACCGGCAGAGGAACGCGCACGTAATGTATATTAGTATCGTCGACGAAACGACACTGGTGCAAGGGGTGAGGGGGGTCTGCAAGGCGGTAGCGCCTGGTTTTTTAGCGCGCGCAGCTTGCAGCCGCGCCATGCCAGCGCGGTGGGTGGTAGGTAGCGCGGCTGCTTGTTGATGTCGTCGTGTGCCCTGCCCAGATAATGAACTCCCCCAACTGACGCACGCGCATGCTCGTTGTACATATGCGGCCACGCGTGCGAGTACACTGGGAGTAGCAGCGGCGCGCACGGGCCGCAAACTCTCACAACGCAGTCGCCGACTGTGCTCGGTCGTATCAGCTGATTTATGCGCTCGCGGACCCGTCACTATTGAGAAATGGCCGCAGTCGGCACAGCGTCGTCGTCGTCGCAACCGCCCCGCCGACCCTGGACGCCCCGGCCGTCTCTCCCAGTCTCCGCACCCTTCCGCTGCGCCGCGACGGGGCGTCACACACAGGCGCTGCTGTGCCGACAAACCATTTATTTCTCGCTCGCCACTTCGTGATAATCGCGGTGCGGTCGGCAGCCGACAAACGCTCACCCAATGGAAACACAGTCGCGACAAAGGTGCGGCTCGCTCGTCGTCGTCAAGGACAAATGGGCCTCAGCAGCTGGGCGGCCACGGCGCTGGCCGCGTTCGCGGCGCCTCCGTTGGCCGCGTCGAGACCGCCGGCGGTGTAGAAGGCGCCCGAGCAGAAGCCGCACGTCCTCTTGCAGTTGTCGTAGCCGAAGTTGGTGGAGCAGAACTGGGCGTTGAGTCCGTTCGGCTGGAAGGCCGTGCACCAGGGCACGCCCAGGAAGCTCGTGTCCTGGCAGCCGTTCAGGTCGGACAGCGTCCAGAGCGCCGGCTCCGCAGTCTCGTCCTGGCCGGCTAAAGTGCGCGTTTGCGCGCCGTGCGCGCGCATGCGAGACGCGAGCTCGCCTACTGGGCAGATTGTTGACGCGAAAGTGCTCGCGACACGACCGACAGCAGGCGAAGTGCTTGTAGTAGTCGTTGGTGCGGCAGCGCTGCTCGAACGCTGCCATGTTCGCGGCCAGCCGCTGCTGCCGACACATCGTCAGCGGCACGCGGTCCTGACAGCACACTGCGAGCAACCAAAATTGCACCATTCCAACCGCCGCTTCCTCAGTGGGCGTGCGTGCATACTGTACGGTCCTGATGCAACGTTGTTCTATCTGTTCCTTTCATTGCAAAGCAAAAAATATGAAAAAAAAAACAATACATCGGGCAACGCGAGTGAGCATCTGTCCATGTTTGTGCCGACTTTGGGAATGGCTACCGATACTGCGGTTACTAGATTTTCAAAAGTAGAAAGAAATCAAGCATGATAACAAGCATACCTATGTTCTGAGACGCCACATATCCAAAACGCTGCAGAACGAATACGCCAAGTAAACAGCGCTGTACATAAGTCATCATGGCACTTCCAGACCAGTGATTTTGTTTTGAGATTTTAGCGTTCGAGTCAATCGCCACTGCGAGAAGCATGTGTTCTGGAACTTTAAAAACTGTACGACTACTGCGCAATGCGTTTGAACAGCTTTTCCTCATTGTCTCGCAACGCGAATTTAATAGGCGAGTATTGTGCGTTTCAAGCGATCTGCGCCTGCGCTGCTAAAGTCAACAAAAAACTCGTTGCACGGTTTGTAGCTTTCGCTTGGCTCTTCTCCATGGCGGATTCAAATTTCAAATTTCTATTCGTCATGCAACAAGTCGGTTTCAAAAACGCGTTGCTCGAATTTGAGTACAAGTGTTCGCTGCCATACGCACTGACAACTTGGTGAACCGACGGATGGACCACCAACCTACCCCTACGACTATATGCGTACAGGGTGTTTCATATATAGGGCGTTTTTTTTAAATTATCACATTTCTTTTTTGAATAACTTTTGTTTCTTTTGTCGGATTGTTATCAAATTTGGAACACTTATACTCAAGACTTTGGGATTTTGTCTGAAAAAAGAATCGTCGAATTCGGTTGAGGATTCCGAAAGTTATGGCGCTCCAAATCAGATGTCGCTTTTTGGGCAGATTTTACGTGGCGAACAACCTGGGCCATTGGGTTGGGGGAGGGCGGATGGAGAGGGGGCGGTTTCAGTCGAGCAGCAGCAGAGAATACTGTGCGCCGACGGCATTAAACGAGCTCGCCAGCCAAAAGAAAAGTTTGGCTTTTGAAATTTGCCATACAGTACTGGATAGTTACGATACACACGGTTTAGTTTGCAAAATCTGCCCAAAAAGCGACATCTGATTTGGAGCGCCATAACTCTCGGAATCCTCAAACGAATTCGACGATTCTTTTTTCAGACAAAATCCCAAAGTCTCGAGTATAAGTGTTCCGAATTTCATAACAATCCGACAAAGGAAACGAAAGTTATTCAAAAAAGAAATGTGATAATTTAAAAAAAACACCCTTTATATATTCCACCACCCTACAGCTAGCTCCCCTGAACCGATGGGGCTCAAATTACATATAGCCCCTTCGGCTGCGAATTGGAGTACAAAGTTTCGTTGATTTTCATGCAGGGGCTACTGGGGCATTTTTAAAAGTATCAAAAATTTTCGACTATTTTAAAAATTAAAGTTTTTAACGCAGTTCGACGCGGCTCGTCGAGCTGATTCCGCAAATGCTAAGATGTTTTGGATTTGATCACGTTTTAATCGAGAAAATTGCATAAAATTATCAGCAGTTGGTCCAGCTACTTGTCAGAAGTTTTTTGAATCATTTTCAACAACACTGTCATTACGCGAGGCAACAACAGAGCAACAGCGCAATCAATAATCTGTGTGCCCCCATCGGCCTGACGAATGGCCTAGAATTGCTTTGACACAGAGGTGAGCAGCCTATCAAATAAGTTCTTGTCAGTCAGTCTCAACTCAATCTCGACACGAACCGTTAGCGCCTAGAACACCTAAGTGACGCCTACGCCTACCTAGTCGCCTAAGACGCCGTCTTTTGGTCAGCAGCGGTCGTCAGTTACCGATTTTCAACTTCGAAATCTCTTGCTTCCGCAGCAGAACACCCCCCCCCCCCCTGCACAGTTGCACAGTTAGTCTCCTCATCGACACCTATTCCACTTAGCTCGAGATTTCCTACCGAGAGATTTCGCTCGACCGAGAGATTTCCTAGCCGGTTCCCTTCCTCAGGTGGTTGCAGGGACATTACATTCCCAGTTCCCAGAGTTTCAATCGCCTTGCCTACGAAAAGTTGACACACTTGTGCCGTTTTTACTCTTTCACTTACTGTAAGTACCGTAATTCTACGGCTTCTTTTTGGGAATTGGCTACTTCAGCTTTTGAAATTCGAAGTGGAAGTTGAAAGCCGAAAAAAGTGGCATGATGGCCGCCGGCGCCGGCTACAGCAATGGCCAGGGTGCATGGATGGACCCCGCGCCGACGCAGCAAGGCCACCGGACGTCCGTCGGAGACCTTCATTTTAGATGCAGCTTCTGTCCCGGTTCTCGTTTGCGAACTTCAGTTTTTGTTTACGATTTTTTTTATTTTTTATTTAGAAATGTTTTGCTCGCTCGCGGCTTACGACGCGCACCGCCGACTCATGCACTCGACGGGAGGCGATCCGACCGTGGCCTACGCGGGATTTTTGCCTGCCGACGGAACCACGCGGTGCTTTTATTAAAATGTGAATCTGAATTTAATTAATTCAATTGCTCGGTCCCATATTCAGCTCGTTCCAAGTGGGCGCTCAGCAGGTGCAGGTGCGCATGCAGGCGGCGCTGCACCCGCAGACGGGCGCGCTGGGCGTCTTCCTGCTGTCGGACGCGCTCGCGCCCCACCACGCGGCCGCCACTCGGCACAGCAGCAGCACGGCCAGTCACCACAGCGCTGGCGGCGGCGCCTGGAGTCCCCAGGAGCTGTCGAGCAGCAGCCACCTCTCATCGGCCGACACGCAGCCCCCCAGCGTCCAGTCGATCAGCTCCATCAGCCACGAAAAGGACCGGTGAGAACTCGAGGAGTACCATAGCCGCCCACGGAAAATTATCCAATGGTTAGGGGGTCAGGGAAGGGGAAAATCGCCAATTTTTCGAAGGCAGGGCTTGTTGTAAAGAAATTTACTCAAAATGTTATTTTTGCATATAAATTTGTTCGAACGTATCGAAACGTGACCTGAAAGCCATTTTATAGGTAGTTCTGTTCTACTAAGCTAAAAAAGGCAGAAGTGCACAAATACAGCGCCCCAATATTTTTTTTGCCATTCGTGCAAGGAAAATTTGCTTGCCGCTTGGAAAATGAAAACCCGGGGGGGGGTGTCGTCCCGAACCTCTTCAGGTCCGGCAGTGGTGTCCCCACCCATTGACCCGTGTGAGGGCTGCTGCCGTCACCCATGGACTCGCTCGTTGGCTTTTGCCTTCAGAGCGGACGCGGAAGTGAACCAGTACGTCGACCACCTGTATCAGCGCGACACCGCGCTCGACGGCGTCACCGCCACTCTGCCCGCCGCCGACGAGGCCGGCCTGGCCGACCTCCAGAGCTGGTTCACCACGAGCGCGCCACACCAGCCCCACCACCAGTTCATCGCTGTCGAAGGCGCCAACAACGTCGACCCTGAGACAGCCTCGGCCCTGCAAAGGCACCAGCAGCAACAGCCCACCAGGCCGCCCGTCCGCTACGAAATCCAGCAGCAACAGCCGCCGGCGCAGCCCCACGACGCGCTGCCCCTGCCCCCACCGCCCCCGCGCTCCCAGCGATCCCGTCCGCCGCCGAAAAAGAGCGCGCCCTTCGCCGACAAGTCGGAGGCGGACGAAGCGTGGCTGGAGAAGTGGGTTCGCCAGTAGTCTGTGTCCACGTTTGTTTGTAATGATGCAAGCACCGACACAGTACAGGGACCGTGAACCAATGCACGAGGTAACGAGGGGGGCGATGCGTCGTAAACCTTGTATCACTATCACTGCGGCGTTCTTTGCCCGCGAGGGGGCCTCCACGAGGCATGCATTTTGAGCCGGAACCGTTACCCCCCTACACCAAAGCAATGAGAGCGTTCCCAAGTGGGAATTAAAGAAGTTTTGCGCAAGAGGATGAGCAACGCAGTGAATTTGGAGTTGAACCCCCGACCACGAGCGCGCCGAGACGACACCCTACCACTGAGCTTCTCGCTCTCAAGTTTTCCGCCTATCCTTCGAAAATGCGCGTACACGACTTTAGAGCTAGATTGGTCGTCGCCAAGGGCAAGTTCTGCGTCTCCTGCAATCCTCTAATAGCGACGTTCATCGTGAACGCGTACGCGTCCTGTAAGCCACTTTCGTCATTTCCATTTTTAAATTAATAGAAATTTCGCACACATTTAGCGACGAAAGGCACGGCGTTTGTGGTCGTGGGCCCAGAGGACGAGTGTCTCACCGCGAGCCAATTCGTCAGAAAGGCGCGAAACAGAGACGTGAAAGACGTGTTCAAGAATATTCGCTTCGAGGGGTACTGTATGCCTGCTGATAAAACGCAGCATTTCATCGGTGTCATATTGGTGCAACTTGTCAGGAAGCCCATGAGTCGAATGTTTTCCATGGGCCTTCTCAAGCACCACAACGTCTCGCAGTGCTGCTGCGCCATTTGCTCCGATGGGAAAACGGTGAGCACTGTAGTTGACAGCAGTGCGTTGATTTGTAGTTGGAGAACAGTTGCGTGTACGTTCCGCGATTTTGC
The DNA here is from genome assembly GCA_030248085.1 of Paralinhomoeus sp. GSCO2_6. NCBI lineage: Eukaryota > Metazoa > Nematoda > Chromadorea > Monhysterida > Linhomoeidae > Paralinhomoeus > Paralinhomoeus sp. GSCO2_6. Next base: position 5,057 of record JASAMY010002640.1, on the reverse strand, counting down.
TGAGGTTGCGGCTGGTTGCTACCGTACCTGTGAGTCTGTATTCTGTAACTCGAGAGGGGTCGCCCCAGCCCAGATTCCCCCCATCCATTGCGGAAGGCCATCCCCCCACTCAGCTAGACCCGCTTACACCGCTTACAGGCATGGTTCCCCTGTGTGTGTGTGTGTGTGTGTGTGTGTGTGTGTGTGTGTGTGTGTGTGTGTGTGTCGGTGTGTGTGTGTGTGTGTTGGTGTGTGTGTGTGTGTGTGTGTGTTGGTGTGTGTGTGCGTGTGTGTGTTGTGGTTCCACCTTGTGTGTGTGTCTTGACGACAACAGTACTTCAGCTGAGCCGTACGACGCGTTTGTCGGCTGTGAAAATCGTCTGGCCGTTTGGCATGGCATGCTTGATTTTGTAACACAAAATTTGGCGTATCGACGACAACTCGGAAAGTATTCACCACACTTCAGAATAGCGGGCCGCTGTACCGGACGCAGGCGCGGTCGGTGTCGCGGACGCCGACGCCGGCTGTCGACGAGTCGGCCCCTCCGCCCCCCGTTGTGCCCATCGACTGACCGGCCATGCCCCCATTTGTAGTCTTTGCCCCCTGACCCGTGCAGTCCAGTGGCAGATCCAGGGCCAGGCCAAGCACCCATTCCCCCTCCCAAAATCGGAAACTCGCAATATTTCAAAATTAAAAAAAAGGATTGTGTACCAAATTCGCCGCCAGAGTGGCCCGGCACCCATAATTTCTACAGGGTCCCCCTTGAAAAATCCGTCCTCCCCCTTCCGACAAAAATCGGGTCCGTCACTGGTGCTTCGCTCTAGAGCTTCGCGCGCGCACAATAGCACTCTGATAGCGACCTCGCCTTACTACCCACGGCCCACCACTGTCTTGTTCGATCTCGGCCTTGCGTACCGTTCTCTTACTGATTCCGACTACGCACAAGACTGTCTGACTTCGCGGGTCCTTTGCCTAGATTCGGCGAGCTTTCTTTCCCCCACCTCCTCTTGCGCACGACCCTCCCGGCCTCCCCCACACGGTGCTGAGCTCTGAAGCGTAGCCGGACGAGTACTACTTTAGTATCATGTTGCTCGTTTTTTGTAATGTCGAGTTGTTGTTGTTTTTTTTGGAAAGACGTGCTTTTTCCGCGGATTCGCTTTTGTTTCGCGATTCTCTCTGGCGGCGCCAGCGGTTGCGCTGCTTCACCCCCCCCCCCCCCTTCTCAAGCTGGGCAGGAGGAGGGTGGTGGGAGGAGAGAGGAGGGTTTAGCATTTAAATGATTTCGCCCCCCCCCTTCCTCCCCCTTACACTTCCACTTTTCCCTCGCCTTTCCCTCCACGCCTACTCTAGCGCTTGTCCATAGGGTGTCCACGGATGGACATCTATCTCCTTGGGCGGCCGTCCCTTCCAGAACGCCCCTTCTACACCCCCCCCCCCCCTCCCCGCGCCCCCACCCCACCTATCTCTTTGTCTGCCGCTTGGCCGCCCGTCGTCGCTTTTGGCTGCTGCTGCTGCGCGGGCAAAACTGGAATCGGCGCGGCGCCGCCGTCGATGGCAGCAGCGCCTAGGCCTTTCCACTCCCACCCGACCACAGCGCGACAGCGTCCTATCCGCTCCTTCTCTCTCTCCAGCACCGATCGACAGCAGCCCAGCCAGCGGACGGACGGACGGGAGGGCAACACCCACCCCCTCCCCCCACACCCATCGCTAGGCCAACGCCTCCCTTCTGGTTGGGAGGGAGGGAGGGAGGGGAGGGGAGAGCGTCGTTCTCCACGGACGACGACGCAGGGTGGCTGACTGGCCTGACGCCGCCGCCGCCTTCCATCTGCAACGCTAGCGTCCCGCCATTGCTTGTGTGTAGTGCGGGCGGGCGGAGCATAGTGCAGGCGGAGCGGAGCGGCGTGGGCGGTGAGAGAGGGTAGAAGGCGCGTGCGTCGTCGCGGGCCGACCGAGCTGTTTTCCATCCCTCTCGCGCTCCCCGCCTTCCTTCCAGCGGCGCCGTGGAAGAAGGAACGACGTTGGTTGCGCCGCGCGGCCGCGCGCAGCAGACAAACGCCAGACGAAGAGAATGGACGCGACCGCCTCGCCCGTGGTGCCGGCCGCGGCGTCGGCAGGCGGCGGCCCGGGCGCCCTGAACCTCTCGCTGGCGGCCGGCGGCTACCTGTCCTCGCCCGTCATGATGGTCCAGGACGCCAACGGACGGTACTTCCAAGTGGCCGTGGCGCCTCCGCCGCCGCACGGCGTCCAGCAGAACGGGCAGCAGACGCAGCAGACGGCCCTGGGTCGGAACCAGTTCTTCGTCGCGCAGCCCGTGGCGCCGATCATGGCGAACGCGCAACAGCTGCAGCCCCAGCAAGGCGCCAATGGCCAACAGCAGCAGCTGCTGCTGGCGCCGCAGCAGCAACACCAGCCGCAGCAGCTCGGCCAGCAGCCGCACCCGCCGCTGCAGCAGTCGTCCGCGCCCCCCAGGAGCCGGCGCGCACGGTGGGCGCCAAGAAGCGGAAGAAGAAGCCTGACCAGCACGCTCAAGAGCAACGCTCCACTCAGCCGCAGATGCTCACCAATCAGCTGCCGCAGCAGAGGGCCGAGTCGACCAATCAGCAACCGGCTGAGAGCGCCTCTGCCAAGAAACAGCGCAAAGTGCCCAAGCGCTACGACAAACTTGACGGGCACGTGCGTGCGCCCCGGGGCAAAGTACCGACTGAAGAATGGCTAGCGAAGTACGTCGATGTCTGTCTGTTTGCTTGGTGGTTTCGGTATAGCCTCTTTTCGCTTTGTTCAGAGCCAACGCAGTCTCACAACAAGGATATTTTCCGGTGTCCTGTGGTAGCCTCAATGGCATATTCATTCTGAAACTATTTGGATCTGGTACGTTCTGTGGAGTCTACTGTAAACACCATCAAACGCGAATACGTTGCTCAAAAGCTTACATGCAGTGTCGTTACTAGTAACTACTGCTGCTTGAGTTTTGCGGAGTTGCCTGCAAACAAGTGACTGGACGTGACATGCACATACATGTTTAGGCATATGTCAACAAAAAAATTAATCGGGTGATCGATCAGGCCGTTTAGATTGCCCGCGCAATGATATTCCGTGCACTAAACAAAGCAATTACGTATTGTCAACATCAAGTGCAACTATACGACAATGCGACTAGGATACGAGCAACGGTTGCGTTGCAGGTGGCAAGGGTAAGTGCATAAAGCTGCCCTCAGGCGAGATGCTGACGTTGACAGAGATGGAGATGAGGGGTCGGAACTTCGAGAAGACGCGCGACACCTACAAGAATATCCGATACGAGGGGTGCGTGCGTTGCACCTCTCTGCCCATGTCTACACGCGCGGACCTGTCTCGTGCCTGCAGCTACTCGATCATGCACCTGGTGAACGCGGGCCTGCTGAAGCGCCACCACAAGAACAGCTGCTTCTGCAAGGTCTGCACGAACGGCGCGCAGGAGGGCGAGGTGCTGTGGGAGTGGCAGACGCCGCCGCCCAAGAAGAAGCCCAAGTACGACCCGGACGCCTGGCAGCGCAAGAAGGCGCGTCTCAAGCAGCGCAAGCTAGAGCAGGCACAGCACACCCAGCAGACCGTCGACGCCGTCGTCGGTGGCGTGCTCCAGGGCAAGGCGGTCGCCACGCCCTTCCAACAACAGCAGCAGCAGCACCACCATCACCAACAGCAACAACAACTCCACCAACAGCAAGCGCCCCTCCAGTACCAGAACGGACCTATGCAACAGCAGCAGCAGCAGGCCTCAGGAGACAGTGTCGTGCACAGCAGTGCCAAGATTGCCAATTCCGTCGACTCTGTCATGAGGTGCGTGGTGTGACTCATTGTCAAGCACGCGCACGCAATACGCAAAGGGCAACAGTGCTAGTAGACGCTCTGGAACGTTCAGCAAAGTGTGCGGCACCTCTCAGCGGAACAAGCAATCGCAGCAGCAGATGGCGGGCATTCCGCAGATGCAGCAGCAGCTCATGCAGCTCCAAGGTCCGCCGTCGGGCCAGCAAGCGGCCGCCGGTCAAGGCGGTGGCGGCCAGCAACAGCAGATGCCTGCGGTGCTGCAGAACGTGCTGGGCGCGGCGGCGGGCGGGCCGGCGTTCGCGGCGGTGGCGGCCGCGCCCCTCTACCAGGCGACCAGCCAGGCGTACAGCATCTACGCTGGCAGCCGCAGGCGCTGCTCGACCCCAACTGCGTGGCCCAGAACGGCGGCCAGATGCTCTTCCAGCCGCTCTACTTCTACACCCGCCGCCCCAACCGCCGCCGGCGGAGGAGGTCCGCAGCCGGCCCCTGCCGCCCAGCCCCTCAGCTCCTCCACTCCCGACAGGGCCGAGGCCAAGCAGCAGCAGGCGCCCGCCACCACGAGCGCCGCAGCCGCCTTCGCCACCTACTACAAGACGGAATAAATAATGTCAAGCGCCGCCGCGGGAAACTGAACCGTGCCTATCGTCCGGGTCCACCATCTCGACTTGGCTAGTTCGCGTGCCGCGCAGAAGAAGCAGAGAGAGAGAGACGCAGGACTCCCCGGGGAGGAGGCCACGCCTGCGCGCTCTGCCACCGCCGTACCGTTCCAGTGTCGAGACAAGCTGTAGTTTCGTAGTTGTACACGCAGTTGTGTTCTAGCGCCAGTCGTTAAAGGAGCATACCTACTTCTCCGTGCGCGCTCTTCCATTTGTGCGTGTGGCGCGTGACAGGAGGACCCTAGCGCTTCTCGACTATTCTTAGCGCACGCTACGCTCGCTTAGTGTGATCATATGCCACTGTACAGCTGATATTCAGTCGAATACACAACGTCCATTACACACACGCGCAACTGCAACTATGGCATTACTGTAGATGGGACGCCTACATTTGCAACGTGCAGCAGGATTACCGTAATTCCTCCAAAAGTGCCCGTGGGACTATTATTTCAACCTTGCCTTGCCTTACCCGGGGGGCGCTATTGGAGGGTGGCTCTATACTTTTAACCTAAAAATTTTGAATGGCAATGCTAATTTCGCAGTCAAAATTGAAGATTTTGCGCTGATTTCGATCACTTGTTTCCCGTTAAATGGTTGGTGCATTAGCAGTAACCTACC